>JANHAO010007783.1:0-19856 GCA_026873985.1 Saraca asoca | reverse complement strand
TTCCATGGCCAGGTCCGCAATTCACATTTTGAACAGTTACTTCTTTACTGCCATCACCTAAAGAGACACAATCATCACCGGTGCCAATGTTTGTGTTAGTAATCATCACTTTGGTTGATCTTCCAATGTGAATTCCATCAGTATTGAGGCTATCATGTGGTGCAGTTACAGTGAAGCCATCAAATGTAATATTGTTGCACCCTAAAACATTGACATGGAAGTTTTTGCTATCCTTTGAAGTTACGTCCTTGATAACTGAGTTAGTAAGGAAGTTCAAACCAAAATTCTGTTGACATTAATTACACAAGAAACTATTTGTTATGTCTTCTTACAACAATGGAAATCATCATTAAAAAAAAAGTGACAAAAATTATTATCATACCTTTGACTTATAAAAGTCTATTGCAATATATATATATATATATATATGGAAACAATGTGTAATGTTGTAAAGTTGATGACAACAAAAGTTTTCACAAAATTTAAATTAGTTATTGCACGCATTATTTACTATATATTTTCTAGAAATACTCCCGTACATATTAGAATGATTTACAAGTTTTTATGCAAGTTTAACATAACAATATAACAGTTGCAACTTTTTATATAAAATTTTGTAATTTTTCATAAAAATTTGAAAATGTGTATACATTTTGCATGTAGCAAGTACATTTTAAAAGTTCCATGAAAAAATTTAATTTTTTTTTCCTTTTTATATAAAAATTATAACTTTTAATAAACAATTTTCAAAAAGTATGAAACATTTTCAGAAAAATTATAAGAGCAGGTACCAAAATGAATTATCAATAATATGTATTGAAACATAATCCTTTATTTTTTTTATTGAAAGTATTAGCTTTTAGAAAAGAATAAAGATTTCAACATGAGACTTAAAATGTGTGGCTAACTAAATATAAGTTGTTATAACTAAATATAATTTTTTTGTAGTGAAATTTAGTTGCCCTTGAAGATTACAAGTGCCTCATAATTGTGAGTGCTTTGGTGCATGATAGCATTGCAAGCTAAAGTGCACCAAAGCACTCAATTGTGTTGTGCAACAAATATTATTCATATTATAAATTTACCATGGAATGCCTCTTGCAATTCTTGTTGGTTCCACAGTCATTTTGCTTCCAAGCAGTTTCACCTAAGCCATCAAAAGTTCCATGCCCTGACAAAGTGAAGAAATCAACATATCCAAATTTAATCCATTGTTCAGCTCCATTAAGTTGATCTGGGTTTTGTGGAGCTTGAATTATTCCATCAACTTGAACTTCAATTGGAGCTTTGCATGGACCTTTCAAGTCCACATCTTTCAAGCTAAATGTGCCTCTTGGAACCATAATTTTGCTTGGACTTGTTGATGCACATGCTTCTTTCCAAGCATCTTGCAAAGACTTAAGAACAAACAATAAAAAATTTAATGAAAAGAGAAAAAAAACAATGTCAAGCAATTCTTTTTAGTCTTAAAGGCTTTTACCTAGATCCTACCTGCCTCAATGTAACAAGCAATTATAATTGAAGTCATGTGAATACAATTTGTTCATACTTGTGTTATATCTCCATTGGGTTTTCCACCATATTTTGTTATGTCAAAGATAGATTGAGCTCTAACAGAAGAAGCAAACAACAAGAACAAAGCAAATGCGCAAATATTTAATCTTGTATCCATTTTATTTTTATATCTTCTATTTTTTTTTATTTTCGCTATGAATGTGTTTTTGCAGGATATGATGAAACCCTAATTGGTATATAAAGACTATTTATAATATGAATGCAGAACCTCTAGACCATCAACAATGGTAAAAATCTCTTACCTAATTATTGATTGGCATATAAAAGGATTTAATTAGTGGCGTAGAGAAGCTTTTGTTCTATTTTTGGCTTTGCATTTTTCAACACTAATTTATAACCAAGAGATGTTTCTATATTTATAGCAACCATACTCTATTTTTAAGAGATTGGGAACTAACATTAGAGACTCCGATTTATCTAAAATGGCCCTAAAATTTTACATGCCAAAAGTTTTCATACTTATGGTCACAACATTTTGCATGACACAATTACTCAATACGTACATCATAGATTTCATACAACATGAATCTTGATACATGAACTCAAATTGTCACCCTTACTTATACACAAGCTTTATAACACCCCTGCTAAGTTAAGATGGTCTATGCCTAGATTTGTGCCAAATTGGTTAACAAGAAGACAAAAGGTTAGGCCCTAAGATTGGGTCGACCAATTGACTAGTAGTTAGTGCTTGGTCGATTGGTCCTACTAGTTGACAAGTTGTAAGTGGCAGGTTGATTAGTTAGCCTAAAGACACATAAAATCTTAGCCTTGAAAAAATACAATCCTATATTGGCTAGAATGCTCTCTAATAGTCAAAGTGATCTTAGAGAAAGATCCTAACAATGCATCAAGCATAGGGAGTGCATCAAGGTAATTAATCAATTAGAAGTGTGTTATAAGTCATTTTGATTTCATTATAGCTTAGAAAGTTGTTTTTAATTAGTGTACTTTGCTTGTGCAAGGATTACATTAATTCCTAAGTAGGCCAAATTATTAAAACATCCATGCATTGGGGTTCTAAAGGGAAAATCTTTCCATATCAGGTGAGTGGAGATTTCTACCTTGACTGGCTCAATTTTTGTATAAAGCTATATTAGTATGTTATTTTCAAATTAACCAAATGTTTTCCTATATGTTGGAAGTTACAAGCAGGGCTATTAAAAGATCAAGATTTAAAGATGGTCTTAGAGGCATATGTTGCATGTGTTTATGTGTAAGTATGGATATTTGTGAATGTGTGCAGTGGGCAAGTTTAGGATTGGAACTAGAGACTAGTTAGACATTTAGCAATTCTAACTATTTCATGTATATAAATTCATCTATGAGCTAAAAAGGAATAAAAGAAATAAATGTAACTAGTTAGTCAATAATGAGGATTTGTGATGTAAGGAAGATGTTTAAAAAGCTAAGAGATGGACAATAAGCGAAGTATAGATCAAACAAATAAACTATAAAAAGGTAGTATGGTACATGTATAAAGACAACTCAGGCCAAATAATTCTTTACTAAAGAGATGATTGTGTGTGTAACTAGTTCAGCTAAACAAGGGGGACCTATGTGCACGAGGGAGATGATTTAGCTACATTCAATTATATGACCTTGATAGGTCACCACTACGAAGCAAGTATGCTAGTGACATAAGTGATTATGAGTGATGTAGGAGGATGCATTTTACTATTCATGTTATAGTCAATGGCCATTTATGTTCCTCACTCTTTCCCTTTGATTTATAGACCTAGTGTATGTGCATATGTGAAATAGGTTTACTTTGCAAAGTAGGAAAGTAATGCAAACTGCACAACTGAGTTGTGTCACTATCTAGATATAATGATCAAGAAAACTAAGGAATGTCTCTATGCTAGGGATGGTGCTGTGTTCCACCTAGATGTAACACATTGAGGAGGGTGATATGTTTCTTCTAGATCACATGGATTGATGTTCTTGGGAGATGATGACTCATTTCATCCAAATGTGACACCTTGGATAATGCATTAATTCCTATATAGATTTATGTGAAATGCATGTTTAGAATGAATTTAGAAAGGAAAATGACTAAGTATGATACATGATAGATGACTTAGGATAAGAATTATGCTCTTTTATATTATGAAAAGTTTCCATGTCTCAGAAAGGCTAAAAACAATAAAGATGTATACTTGCATGATAATAGCAAATGTTAAGTATTATGACATTCAAAAATGCATGTTATATGTGTGAACATGACATATGACTATGAATATATATATATGACTTATATATTACATGTACGACTAAAAGGATTTCCACCCAATGTTGAGATGGAGATCTTCTACTCATTAAGTACTTAGGTTGTACTCACCCCTTTAACATTAACATGGATATGTGTAAAGCCCTCGTAGAGGTCATGCTAGAATAGTGTTAGATAGAACTAGAATAGGCTATATCAATACAAAACTAAGACTAAGTTAAGTCAGAACTCAAAACTCAGACTGGCTAGAACCACTTGACAGTTAGACTAGGGTTTTGAGCCAAGCAAAATCTTAAGACTTGTACCAACCAGTCAACTGGTCTAAGTGAACTAGTTTATTAGATGATATGGCTAGATAGGTCAATTGGGGTTGTGCATGGACAAGTCAACTGGTCGCCTCTACAAGCCTATATAAGGACACCCCCTCCTTTAGCAAAATTTGAAACCCTCATTTACAAATCAATAGTTCTTATGGAACATTGCTCAACTAAGAAGGGTTATAGTTTGCACTCTTAAGCCTAAGGTAAGGTTTTAGGACTAAAAGGCTAATTTCTTATCCTAAGTTCTTTTGGTTATTAGTTTTGATCTTCTTTTTTATTTCTTTGGTTGTTGCAAGGTGTTTCTCCAATAGTCAAAGGCCAAGATCAAAAGTAAAAATAGGGCTTTAAGGTGCAGGTTCTAGAAGATTATATCTACTAGGTGAGTGGGAATTTCTACCTTCTAGCTCCCTTTTATATGCAAAGATATTGTTTTAAAATTAGCGAAACATTTTTTGTGTAATGGGAAGTTGGAAAATTAGACCTAAATAAATATTAGTTAATATTAATGAAATTCAGAGAATAAAGATTTTGTAAGAATAATATAATTATGTTACACATGAAATATCAGGACTATGAATAGAATTACGATGGAACCTAGACATGGTTGTGTTACATGACATGAGATATATGATCCTATAGAGAATGATTAATGGGGAATTAGATCAAGCTAGTGATTAGGAACATGATTGATGATTGATTTATGTGTTATGTTTCTTTTATTGATTGTATGTTTAGGTAGAATCAACGCAAAACTTAGCATAGAATAAAACTACATTCTCGTTGGATTCCAACTATACATGATTTCATGAAATAGATCTCATCCATCCATAACTTTAGGTTTCTAAGATTTCCAGATCACGTGAACTTCAAGAATTAATTGTTAAACTTTGTTTTCACATTTTCAAGTTAAATTGCTTCATAATTTCACTTTTTATATTTTCATGAGTTTTTCATTAAAAATATAGTTTTACTAAATATCATTAGTTTTCTCATGGTGCATTGTAGGGGCATACTTTTTAGGTATATCATGTTTAGGGCATACAATCTTATCAAGTATCTCACATTTGGCGCATATAACCTTTCAACCATCACTCCTTCCATTGACCCACAATGCTAGTATATATATGTATACTTATCTTGCAAGGCTGGTAAAACCCATAAAATGAGTAATGTACCAAACGAATAACTTCAAGGTCCCACATCTCAACTTAGTAGGGTGAACATTACTCATTACCTACATGATTGATCAAATAGTCCCACTCTTGCTATACTAAGATAGCCTCCCATGAAATTATGATAGCACCCTTCCTTGATATACATGTGATGTTAGGATGCATCATATGATATAGGATAAGATATGGGATAAGAAAAGTTTTCAAGCTATGCATGACCACATAAAGAATGATTAAGCATAACTCGAAAGATAAGAAACGATGAGTTGTATGTGTATGGTTATAGATATATGATATATGATATATGATATATTCTATGGAATATATATTCTTGTTTGACTAAAAATATTTTCAACCCAAAGATGGGTTGGGACTTTTCTGCTCACTAAGTATTTGGGTTGTACTCACCTATTCATTAACATTTTCATATTAATGGATTCATTGAGGATATCTCCACTAAAGGAGAGTCCTCAATATTTATATGTGCATGCCATCAAGTACATGGATTCCTTGATTACTTTTTTAGGGATTTGTGTCTATCTAGCCAAACAAAGGTTGAAATATTTTTATGATTTTTGATTTATGAAGAAGATGATTTTTATTTTCAAAACTTACGAAAAGTTTTACGAAGTGATTTTTATTAAAATATTGCATATCATAGATTTTAAACTAAAGGTTTCAAATTATTTTCAGCATTATTTTATGATTTTCAAATAAAAAAGGTTTTATGAGTAGAATATACTCATAGTTCATGGGTCATCATCTAGTGATTCGTGCCAATCATATTCTTGAAATTCAAGATGTGACAAGATGTTAGGTTTTGAAATGTAGTCTTAGATAAAAGAGACATATGTGAATATATGAGCATTAAGTATGTAGTTCCTAACTATGATTTAGGTTTGGAAGTGCAGTTTTATGTTTTCAAAATAGTTATGTTTTCTTCTTTGAAAGAAAAATTCACTTTTATGATGTTTTCAAATAAAACTTGCATATTATGTTTTAAAATGCTTGCAATCATAATTATTGCATTTACTTCATGGTTTTCAACACAATAATTGTTTCCTGAAATGATGAAAAGGCTCAAAGTTCTTGGGTCACAACTAGACAATTCAAGTAAGTCATATGACTAATTTTTAGGATGTGACAAGCTCATTATTTTTTACGTCTCCATATGCATACTCAAATGGGTAAAATTTATTTATTTTTTTAATTTCTTTTGTGTATATTTATGTTATAAAATGACATATTGTGAATCCCTTTGTAAAATTGCAAACTTTTATGTATGTGTCCTAACAAGAAAAAAAGGATACTACAACACTCATTGGATGAAATTGACATCATATATATATATATATATATATTGTTAATTGGTCATTTTATAAAATATTTTTACTTGATTTAGTCATAATTAAGTAATATTTTTTTACATAATATATTCTATGTTTACTAATTTCAATTAAAATTAAATAATTTTAAATGTAATCTTGATGATGCTTAAATTTCCTCATTAAACTTATATATTTTTTAAAATATCAATATTGTCTAAGCCATTTAGAGTAGCAGTAATTTCAAATTTAAATATCATTGTTGTTTAACTAATGGCCACTCTAGTTAGGTTTGTTCTAAAACGTCTATTATGTAGGATGAATTCCTTTTTATCTATAAATTTATCTTATTTGGCATCCTTTAAATAAAACATTCTATTTTTATCTCTAATATACAAATTGAATCCTAATTAGTAAAAGACTAAAAAGCTGAGTTGCTTCGCAAAACTTCAACGAGACTCAACAAGAAATCATTGAGAAAAAGTAGTAAGACTCGCCTTGCCATATCACAAGACATTCAAATTATTTGACCCACCCAAAATGCAAAAGCATCCTCGATTTGGTAGCCGACATCATGTTACCCACTATTTTTTTTTTTTTTATTAGTGACTGTCAACTTAAAGCCCACTTTGAGCTCTATGTACTAAACAAAATTTTTTATCTTCGCTTTGATGGAAATTACTAATTTGAATTCAATTTGTTGTGATTTATATTATAAAAACAAAAATAAATATTGTATCTAAGAAATTCAAATGCGATTAATTTATATATTAGATGAAGAAATTATAATTAAACTTATTATCTAATGAAATAACTATATATATTAAAAGAAAAAAGTGTTTCTCTCCTATTTTGTATGAGGGTGGACAAAAACTAGATCGAATTAGATTTGGACTGAGCTTATATTCATATCAAGGCATTTTTTATTAGTCCATAGTTTATGCTTAAATCTAACCTTTTTTGAAAAAATGGATACTTATACCTTGCCAAGTCCAGTTTTACTATTTTAATATATATATATATATATGTTATAATTGAAACCTGCACATATAATATATATTTACATATATATATATTATATTTAATACTATAAATAAAAAGATATAAGAGAAAAAGTATTGTATGATAATATTAATTCCTAAAATTAAAATTTGTATCTTATAATATATGTAAAATATATATAATATATATTTAATACATACATATAAAACAAGGTCAAGCCCAACATATTAATAAAATAGAGCCTAAATTTTTGTCTAAATCTGACCTTTGAATCAAATTACTCAGTTCGAATCTTATTTATTTAGTGTTGGCTCTGGACCAAAAATCAAGTCAGACTGTATTTTCCCTACAGCCATTCAAAAATTCAAGTTTAATGTTTTCCGTAGTGTCATTGACATCGCTTGCTCTGTTTGTAGATTCTTGCTCATGCATTCAGATTCTCTTAGTTTCTTTTGTGTACATTTATGTTGCAAAATGACATGTCGTGAATCCCTCTGCAAAATTGCAAATTTTTATGTATGTGTCCTCAAATAAAAAAAGTTAGAACACTTGTAGGTAAAATTGGCATTATATATAAATATTCTAACTTCATTTGTTTTTATAAAATATTTTTACTTGATTTAGTCATAATTAAGTAATATTTTTTCCTTAATATTTTCTTGTTTACTAATTTCTATTAAAATTAAATAATTTTAAATCTAATCTTGATAATGTTTAATTTTTCTCATACAAATTATATATTTTTGAAAAAATCAATATTATCTAAGCCTCTGAATTAAAACTAGATAGTAATTTCATATTTAAAAACCATTATTGTTTAACTAATGGCCACGCTAGTTAGGCTTGTTCTAAAATGTGTTTTATCTGGACTTAATTCCTTTTTATATATAAATTCATCATATTTCATCTTCCTTAAATAAAATATTCTGTTTTGATCTTGGATATACAAATTGGATCAAATAGAATCCAAATTATTAAATTCCATCAAATTTAAAACTAAAAAACTGAGTTGATTCATATAACTTCAACTAGATTCAAAAGTTGAAATCACTGGGAGAAAAATTAGTGGGCTCTCCTTGCCATGTAAAAAAAAGATGCAAATCATGTGATAGATCCAAAACACGAAAACATCCTTGATTTGATTGTCAACATCACATTACCCACTATTTTTTTTCACTTAGTGTCCGTCAACTTGGAGCCCAATTTGAGTTTTGTGTACTTATTAGAATTTTGGATCTTCTCTTTGACAGAACTTGCTAATGAATCCAATTTGTTTCAATTTATATACTAGAAAAACCAAGATAAAATAGCATATCTAAGAAAATTAAATGTAATTAATTGATGTATTAGAAGATGAAAATTATAATTAAATTTATAATCTAATAAAATAACAAAATATATTTTTTTTAAAAAAGGTGTTTCTCGCTTGTTCTCCATAAGGGTGGACAAAAATCAAGCCAGACCAAACTTACATTAATAACAAGGCATCTTTGCTTAGTCCAAGTCCAAACTTACTCAATTTTTTTTTTATACTTTGCATGTCTAGTTTTAATATTTTAATATATATTTTTTAATTAAAACCTACAAACACATAAGATATATTTCTATATAATATTATAGAAGAAAAAATGTGAGAGAAAAACAATTGCATACATATATTAATTCTTAATAATTAAGATTTGTGTCACACAATATATGTAACAATATATAATATAAATAAAAATATTTAATATATAAATATAAAATAAGGTCATACCGGGTTAGTCTAGTTTCGATTATGTAAGTTGTAACACCCTTGTTGGTTTGGCTGGATTGGGCTTGTTGGTGGGCCTATAAGGTTAGAAAGTTTTCAGATGGATTAGGTTTCAGAGGCAGACTAAGTAGCCAAAGGAATCAATTAATCGGCTGACCTCGGGGTGGAACAAAATCTTGTTTGTCCCCAAAATGCAAAAATGTAATCCTATTTTGTTTAAAGACTATCTTGAAGGCTAAAACTATTGGAAACATAGATCAAAAACATCAAGTATGCATAGTAGAATTTCAAAATTTTTCCTAAACCCGAATCATATTGTTTTCAAATTAGTTCATAAAATTTTGTGTAAATCAAACAAACTTATGAGTAATTATTTGAATTATACCTTCTTGAGAGTTATTCTCGGAATTCTTAGTCTTCAAATCTGAATTTGATCTCCAAGCAACTCCACAAATCTCTCCAACAAGCCGTATGATCAAGCCCACTAGATTGTCTTCAGGCAACTCCTTCATATTTGATCTCCAATACTAAGGGTGATCCACACAAATCAATTTGATTCAAAGCCACCACCAATATTCACATAATTGGTAGAGTAAGAAAATTATCTCCTTAACTTAAAAAGTGATAGCTCTCCAAGGAATCACAAATTCACTAGGTCAGGATTAGTGTTTGAATGCAAAAAAAGGATAACAAGAGAGATGACATTGAGAGAGTATTTAGGTGCGCAAAACATGTGTCGGGGCTAGTGTACTGTGTTCACCTCTAAAATCAAAGGGTTAGCATCTCTCCTATTTAAATATACAAGATTGGATCTCAAGAGTGGGGAGCAAGCATGAGTGGGGTACAAGCTAGGGTTTCCCTTGATTATGTCATCCACCTTACCAAGTGGATTGTGTGCTACCCTCTTGGCCCAAGGAGTCTATTATTTTAATGTGTCCAAACTTATTAACCCTTATGCACTCTCCTTTTGTGTCCAATAAGCCTAAACTATAAGTTAAACCTCATAAATTCTCTTAGGCAATAATTCTTAAATTATTTTAATTCATTAAGTAAAACAACTTTCCAAGTAAGGAATCACTCCTCTACTTATGATCTCCTCTAAAGTTAATATAAATGTTGTTACAACATTCAAATATTAATATTAAAATTTTTGTACTATTTAATAATTGTAATCTTTATTATAATTATTAAATCATTGATTAATTAACATTTCTAATCATAGTAGAACATATAATCATTTCAAATTTCCAAGATGTTCACTAATTTAACACTTGAATTTAATACATTTTTCATTCTAACTTTTTCTTTGATTTTGAATCAAAGAGATTCTATTATATGTGACCCATTAGATTTCCTTGCATGTTGACAATGTATTTATTTACAAGTTTCTACAAACTTAATTGAATTAAAACTCTTTTTAATTGAAATACAATTTCTATAAATTGTTCAAATAAATTTGTAGGTCATGATTAGCTTATAGCAAAGCATCATGGCCACTCAAATGCCAAGAAGGATTCATGGAAATCAAAACCTTTTGTGACAAGGTGTTAGTGTGTAATTCAATCCACCACTCATCCATTGAGATTCAAATTGGACTTAGGGTATGATTCAAGTGTCAACCCTAATTTGAACATCTAATTATAGGTGCATGTCTGACTATATGCTATCTTACAATTGATTATACATAAAAATCCTTTTATGTATAAATCAATACAAAAGTCTATGATTTTGATCATAACACAAGTGTTAAAACATCATTTAAATATCTTTCCTTGTTACTAAGGAGGGCAAATTCTTTCTTGATCAATCATTACCTTCATGTATTTCCTGATGCACCCTAGATTGCAAGTCTATAATAATATCAAATAAAATAACTTCATACATAAGGTACTTTGTTGATCTCAAGTCTAAGGATCATTTACACCACCTTTCACATGAGAAGTCCATTAACACATGGCAACATTCCATATGCTTTATCATGGTAGGTCAGTTCAGTCATATATTCCATAACATATACCCATATGCTTTGTTCAAGTATCAACATATCTATAGTGTATGAGATTACTGTGTTCTTCTAGAAAAATGTGACATGAGATATGCTAGATTACTCATAAATAATTGATATCTTGTTTTCTTAATCATTCAACAACCAAGGATATTTAGAAATATAATTATGTGTATAAATCATCTTATAATTGCAATCGCAATTGTAATTCATTTATACACAATTATATTTCAAGGACTCTAGCTAATATAGTATACATATATCAAAACATATATATACATATTAAATTTAAATTCATAAAGAAGCCAAAATATCATATTTATTAAATATGCTAAGATATGTAGTTTCTATACCATTACAACTAATTGCCTCTAAGGCGTCTATACTAACAATCTTCAACTTAACCTAAATTCAATCACACCTTGTATCTTATCCCGATTTTCATCTAAATGAAGATCAATCTTGTGTGATGTGATTTCCCTTGGAGATGCCCATGGATCTTCCTCTAATTCAGTAACTCAGCCACCAAAATTAAAAGAAAAAGAAGGATATTCACGTCACACTCTAGAAAGATAAGATGAGAGTGATAACTGATGATGATTGATTTCACAAATAGGAAACTCTTTGATAAGTCATGAAGTTCTTGTAAGAACCCTAAGAGAGTACTTGCTCAAGGAAGAAGACTCTTCAATTTTCAAATTCACTAATCTGAATTGTTAATGGAAACATGCCTCCTCTTATAGCAATTAGGCTCCAAAATGGGCTAGGTTTCAAGTCCTAACAAGTCCAACTAATCACCCAGACAAATAACCAAGCAAACAAGCTAAAAAAAACCAAAAAACAAGGCTAAACAACTTAACCAACAAGGCTGGCTAAAAATTAGGCTGCCAAATAACCCATAAAACAACACATATTCAAGTCTTAATTCACCCAAAAATAAAGGAAATAATAGTGTAAAATAACCCTAAAACAAAGCCAAAAAAGT
Source organism: Saraca asoca (assembly GCA_026873985.1). Lineage (NCBI taxonomy): Eukaryota > Viridiplantae > Streptophyta > Magnoliopsida > Fabales > Fabaceae > Saraca > Saraca asoca. The sequence goes on along the minus strand of JANHAO010007783.1, from coordinate 7,489 downwards.
CTCAAAGGTGGCCTATAAAATAATATAAAATAATAGCCTAAACATTGTGATAAGGTCAATTTTGGACAGAAACTCTAGGTCAAATTGACGGTCAATTTTAAGACTCCAAATGGCAAAACTGGGCTCTAGTCTCAACATGAAAGTTGCAGAAATTTCTCTTTGCTTTCCAATCATATAAAGATTGACCATATCCAATATCTAGAGTTCAAGTTATAGCCCAAAAACTAAAATAGTGTAGCCCTTGACCCTAAAGTTCTAGAGCTTTGTCTTAGCTTTCCAACCATGTAAAGATCAATCCAATCCAACATCTAGATCTCAAGTTATAGCTCTAAAACTGAAACAATGTCAAAACCCTAGCATTAAGCAATTAATTCAATTAAGCTCCAAATTATGACCAAATTACAAAACAAGGCCAATTCACTAAAATAAACTCAATTAATATTCAAAAAAGGTAGAATATAAGAGGAAATAAAAGTAGTAATTTTTTTGGCTCATTAATCCCTTAAGTGGCCCCTTGGTAGATGCAAACCCTCTTGGTGAGTCTTATCTTGGTCTCCTATTTTCAAATCACTCCTTCCCTCTTCAAAATGATTCGACCACAAATCCAAACCTCTATTAAAAGAAAAGAGGTTATAAACATTAAAATTGGCACCAACATTAGAGTCATCTGGTTTAAAGACTTTGTTAACTTGTTGTGCATATTATTTTACTCCCTTGATTGTAAAAAGCCATGGGGTATTTCTTTCGAGAACATTTTATCATAGCCTTGCAAAACTATCTCACAAGCACTAGGAGAAACATGAGTTTCTTGGTTAAAATTCAAATAAGCTCCTTTGCAAGCAAGACCAAGCATAGGTCAAACCATGTATATGGCTTGCCTAATGTCATTAGTCTTAGCAAACACACTCCACTACTTTTTTTTTTCTTCTTTCTCTTTTTCTCTTAACTTTTTTTCTTCACTCATTTTCTCTTTTTCTTCTCTCTTACTCTTTATTTCTTCACTCATTTTCTTTTCTCTCTTTATTTGATCCTCTATATTTTGCATAGGAATGAGGGGTACAAGATTGATGGTCTTGTTGTCTTTCTTGAAGCTATACCAATTGAGGTAGCCATCATGTATGACATGTCTATCAAATTGCCATGGCCTACCAAGCAAAATATGGGCAGCTAGCATAGGAACAACATCACATAGGATTTGATCTTTATACTTCCCAATAGAAAATGAAACTAGCCCTTGTTTTGATACCTTTACCTACCCACTTTCATTCAACTATTGAAGCTTGTAAGGAGTAGGATGAGCTAGGTAGGTAAGGCTAACTTTTTAACTAAGGTTGTGCTAGCCACATTTACATAACTTTGCCTATCAATAATCACATTGCACACCTTTCCCATGGCATGGCATCTAGTGTGGAAGATGTTCTCTCTTTGCTCTTCATTAACCTCCTTGAGTTGGGAACTCAAAGTTCTTCTCACAACTAGTGATTCTCCTTCAACCCCCACTTCACAAGTGTCAATGCTCTCTTCACTACTTGACTTTGAGCTTTCCTCCTCTTTCTCTTGCTTACTAGCTAATTCAATGCCACCATTGGCTTTCAAAGTTATCACCTTTTGTTAGGGCATTTATAAGCATAATGTTCATGTCCCAAACATTTAAAGCATTTGATGTTTCTTAGCCAAGGCACTTCCATCTTGCCTTTTCCTTTAGGATCAACACTCTTTTGTTTGGAGAAAGTCTCAACCAAATTCTTTTTTGAAGCTTAGAAGTCTCTTGAATTTTGTCTTTTATCCCGATGAGTCTTTCAAGAAGAGCTTGATTAATGTGCACCCTTGGAAGAAGTTTTTCTCTTAAGTTGCCTCTTCACCTTCATTGCCATATGTACCATATCTTCAAGTTCTACATAGTGTTGGAGCTCAACAATGTTGGCAATGTCATGATTCAAGCCATGAAGAAACTATGCCATTGTAGCTTCCCTATTCTCCACCACATTTGCTCTTATCATTGCAACTTCCATCTCCTTATGGTAGTCTTCAACATTCTTAGAACCTTGAGTAGGGCATTTAAGTTTTTGGTACAACTCTCTATAGTAGTGTGAAAGGACATATCTCTTTCTCATTATTGTCTTCAACTCTTCCCAAGAGGCCATGGGTCTTTCCAAGTTTCTTTTCCTACTTTCCATAAGTTGATCCTACCATATGATAGCATCATCAATGAATTCCACAACCGCCAATTTCACTTTCTTTTCTTCAGAATAGTTGTGATAATCAAAGACTAGCTCCAATTTCTTTTCCCATTCAAGGTAGGCTTCTAGATCACTTTTGCCTTGGAAGGAAGGAATGGTCATCTTGATGTTGTGAAGATTGGAGTCCAAAATTTCCCTTCTATGTCTCTCATATCTTTCATGTCTTCTACCCAAAGTATCTTTTTCCCTTCTTCTTGCACTCCATTTGATCTCATAGGGAGATGTGGACAATTCTTCTTCTTCTTTTTCAACTTTCCAATCCCCTTCATTGCTTCCATGTTGGTCATGACTTCTTCTAGTTCTTCTTTCATAGGAATGTCTACTTTGCTCCACATTAATGAGTCTTCCACCAAGCCTATCAATTTTCATATTTACTCTTTCAAATTATTGTTGCATGACTGTAAAAGTAAACATGACTTCATTGAGTTAAGTTCCTCCACCTTCCATCTTTAAGTGAGAAATAAATTCTACAAAATAAATGTTAGGAGAATACGAGCCTCACCATTTCACACCCTCACAAGTGTTTTGATCACTCCACTTGTGTTTTGTTCACACAATTAGGCTTTTACCCTCAATTGGGCTCACACACTCTTGTCTTTTACCACTCTAGTTCTTTCCTTTGAGGCCTATCAGAACTAAGTGACAAATCTTAGAGTTCACACAAAGTAGCAATCAAAATTACTTAACAATCAAGTCACTAAAATGTAGCATGAACAAAACAAGAACAAAGAGCATGAAACACAAAAGGAATTGAACAAGAAAAGGTAGGGAACTCTTAGCCAAAATAGGGGAAATTTTAGAAAAATTACAACAAAAATTCAGGGAATTTCAAGGAAAAATCGAGAAAAAATCCAAGCAATTACACCACAATTTGATATCTAAGCTTGTATTATGATTATGCAATCCAACAAAAACATATCCAGGTTAATCACAAAGGAAACTGACTCAATAACTCTCCAGATTTGCTAGGACTTAGCTCAAAAAGTTGCAGAAAAATTTTCTTTGTTGTATAGCACTTGTTCCTTTTTTCTTGTGATTTTATTTTTCTCTTTTCTTTGATTTTTTTCTTGTGTTTCTCTATTTCTTTTGTTTCTTTTCTTTATCACACTTTTTTTTTTGCCTTTCTACTTTTGTTTTGTCACCACTCTTTTGTTTCTCTCAACAACTTGCTATGTTGTCTAGAATTTTTTTTTTTTCAGCACTTTGCAAAAATTTTTGAGCAGCACAAAGACACTTAAATTCAAGCACAATTAGTATAAATCAATTTCCAAATATGTGTACTCAAAATGAATGTGTCTAAGGTGCAAAACACAATCAAAAACCAAGCAAGGACAGCAACAAAAATTCTAGAAATTGTTGGCCAAAGTTTCGATCAGCAGGGAAGAAACATGGGCAACAACAAGTTTTGATGCAATTATGGCAGAAAATGGTTCCAATTCACACCAAATGTTGTGTAATTCAGTCCCACACAAGTTTACATACAAGAACAAAGCAAATGGACACTAAAACAAATCAACAAACACTTGGAATGCAATAAAGAACAAGAGGAAAATTCTGCAGAAATTTTGGTAGAACCTTGACTAGAACAAGCAAGGGAATGAAATTGAAATGAAGCAAATTAAGCAGAAAAAATTTAACTCAAACAAAGATAACATCAAAAACTTAATGTGCAAGAAGATAAGAAAATTTTTTTGCACAAAATTGATGCAGAAATAACCCAAAAAATGAAGCAAATTAGCAGGAAAAATTGAAAACACAACAACAGAAAATTTCAACAACACTAGTAGCTCAATTGGACAACAATTGATCAAGCAATTGAACTAAAAAAAGTACCACAAAATTCAGGGATGTTCAACACGAAATTTAGAGGAAAATTAAAGCAAAGATATGGGAAAAAGAAGAGATATCACTTGAATTGGATTAGCTAAAGCTCTAATACCAAACTGATGTGATCTCCCTTGGAGATGTCCATGGATCTATCTCCAATTCAGCAATTTAGCCACCAAAATTGAAAGAAAAAGAAGGATATGCATGCCACACTCTAGAAAGATAGGAGAAGAGTGATAAGTGATAAAGATTGATACCACAAAGTGGAAACTCTTTGGTAAGTCTTGAAGTTCTTTTAAGAACCTTAGGAGAGCACTTGCTCAAGGAAGAAAACTCTTCAATTTTCAAATTCACTAATCTGAATTATTAAGGGAATCATGCCTCCCCTCATAGCAATTAGGCTCCAAAATAGGCTGGGTTCAAGTCCTAACAAGTCCAATTAATCACCCAAACAAATAACCAAGCAAACAACCTAAAAAGACCAAAAAACAAGGCCAAACAACTCAGCCAACAAGGCTGGCTAAAAATTAGTCTGCCAAATAGCCCACAAAACAAAACAAATTCAAGTCTTAATTCACCAAAAAATAAAGGAAATAATGGGGAAAAATGGCCCCAAAACAAAGCCAGAAAGGTCTCAAATGTGGACCATAAAATAACATGAAATAATTGCCCAAACATTATGATAAGGTCAATTCTAGACAGAAACCTTGGGTCAAATTGATGGTCAATTGCGAGATCCCAAATGGTAAAACTGAGCTTTGGCCTCAACATAAAAGTTATAGAGCATTCTCTTATCTTTCAAACCATTAAAGATCAATCCGATCCAACATCTGAATCTCAAGTTATAGCCCAAAAACTAAAATAGTGTCAAAACCCTAGCATTAAGCAATTAATTTAATTAAGCTCCAAATTATGACCAAATCACAAAACAAGGTCAATTCACTAAAATAAACTCAGTTAATATTCCAAAAAGACAGAGTATAAGAGGAAATAAAAGTAATGATATTTGTTGCTCATTAATCCCTTGAGTGGTCCCTTGGTAGATGCAAACCCTCTTGATAAGTCTTAACTTGGTCTCACATTTTCACATCAATCTACTAGGACAAAGGCTTAGTGAGGGGGTCAACAACATTATCATCTGTGGGAATCTGTTTCATTCTTATTTCATTGCACTTTATGATTTCTCTTGATCAAATGGTAACACCTTATGACATGTTTAAATCTTTAATGTGACCTTGCTTCCTTAGCTTGTGCTATGGCTCCATTGTTATCACAATATATTTTTATTGGATTAACAATGTTAGGAACAATCCCTAGTTCAGTGATGAACTTATTTATCCAAATAGCTTCTTTCGTTGGTTCTGAAGTACCAAGGTTTTTGACTTTGGTTATAGAATTTGTTGTAGTATCTTGCTTGGAACTTTTCCAACATATGGCACCTCCATTAAAAGTGAATATGAATCTTGAATATGATTTGTAATCATCATGATCTAACTAAAAACTAGCATTTGTATAACCTCTGATTTTCAAGTTTGGGTCTCCTCCATATATCAAGAACACACCCTTTGTTCTTCTTAAGTACCTAAGGATGGTCTTGACTACACTCTAGTGAATGCACTCTTTAACCATATGATCCATGTTATTTTGTGGTTCTTGAACCTCTTCAAGTTCTACTTTAGTCCCCACAAGCCTTTTCAAGGATAAACTTCTTTTCTAAGAGGGTAGCATTTGTTGAGACAAAGAGCTTTTGCTAAACAAGGTGGTAAAAGTAGTAACCCCTTGTTTCCTTAGGGTATCCCTCAAATAAGATTTTAGCACTCTTAGATCCTTGTTTGTCAGTGATGATCCACTTCACATAAGCATAATATCCACAAATCTTCAAATGTGAAAGACTTGGCTTCCAAACCATATCTTGTATGCTGTCTTATCAACAAACTTTGATGGCATTCAGTTAAGGATGTATTCAATAGTTTGTAAACTGTAGCCCTAGAAAGATATTGGTAAAGTTCCAAAGCTTATCATGGAATGTACAATGTCAAGCAAAGTATGGTTTCTCCTTTCTGAAACACCATTCATTTTTGGCATTCCAAGTGGAGTACATTGTGATAAAATCTCAAACTCCTTTGAATAATCCATAAATTCATGGCTTAACTTTCTATACATCGATCAAATCAATGTATCTTGATACTTTTTCCATTTTATTTCTTTACTTCACTTTTGAATTCTTTGAATTTTCAAAAGCTTCAAACTTGTATTTCTTCAAATACACGTACTCATACCTACAATAATTGCCAATAAAGATGATGAAGTAGGAATATGTACCTTTTGTTACAGTAGTCATTGAACCACACACATTACTATGTATCAACTTTAATACTTCTTTGGCACATTCACCCTGACCGCTAAAGTGTTGTTTAGTTATTTTCCCAGTGAGACATTGTTCATGGGCTCCATGTGATTTGTAATCATATGGATCTATGTATCCATTTTTATGTAACTTTGTGATTCTAATTTCATTAATATGACCAATTCTACAAAAGTAAAAGATAGGATGGATTTATTAAACTTTCATTTCTTATTTATGATAGTTAAGATCTCTTGTCTTAGTTCTAGAATATACAATCCATTAACAGGTTTGAATGTTAAAAGTGTAGATCCTACTCTATTTAAAGGCATGATAGGTAGCTTGTTATACTTAACTACAAGTAGGCCTGATGTTATGCTAAGCATTTGTGTCTGTGCAAGATATCAAACTAACCCAAAGGAGTCACACCTTTCTACAATTAAAAGGATCTTCAGATACCTTGTAGGAACCAAATATTTAGAACTTTTGGTATCCTAGGTCTGATACTTGTAGTCTATTAGGATATTCTGATGCAGACTATGTAGGGAGTAAAATAGATAGAAAAAGCACTAGTGGGGCATGTTAGTTCATTGGGCATCCACTGACCTCTTGGTCATGTAAAAAGAAAAATTATGTTGCATTATCCACTAATGAGGCAAAGTACATAGTAGCTAGATGCTATTGTGCCCAAATTCTCTGGATAAAACAACAGCTTTCAGACTAAGGACTAAAATTTAAGAAAATTCCCATACTTTGTGACAATACAAGTGCTATAAACATTACAAAAAATCTTGTAATGCACTCAAAGACTAAGCACATTCAAATCAAACACCATTTCTTAAGAGATCATGTTCAAAAGGGAGACATTGCAATTGACTTCGTTCAAACAAATTTTCAGTTGGCTAACATTTTTACAAAGCCTTTAGATGAAAAGAGATTTGTGTTTATTGTTGAGTGAGTTTTGTTTATGATGAGTTTTATCACTCAAATTATGCAAGTGCACGCAATCAATTGTGTAATATAGAGTGAGTGAGTATCATCTCCACAGGGATTGAATTTCATGCAACTTTAATGTAAA
>JANHAO010007782.1:0-19858 GCA_026873985.1 Saraca asoca | reverse complement strand
TGGAAGGGGTCACACCCCCCCTTAAATGCACTTCCCCGGACCCTGACTTGGCCGATGTGGGATGCTGGGGCGTAACTCCTTACACGGACGTACGTCGGAAATCAAGAGAGAATAAGGAGGTTCGGCCAAGGGGGAAAGGCCGAATGGGGGGGTTCACGGGTTTTGGAGAAATCCAGGGAAAAAAAAGCCAAGGGAACCGGTGACCTGCTGAACCTGTTTCCCAATTTTTTTATTTTAGCCCCTGAACTTTTCGTTATTTCTGAATTTGCCCCACCCGAAAATAAAATTTTTCAATTCAGTCCCTATCGATTTTTCAGTTTAGTCCTTTCCAAATTCAAAATTTTATTTCAAATTTTCATTTTTATTTTTCCTAATTTTTTGGGTGTTACAATAATCTATCCTAGTAGTTTGATTGGACGCTGTAATGCTCATGGCGACTTGGGGGCTGAGGTTGCTTGCCCTTGGGCTTGTTGGAATTCTTCGCAGTCCGCTCGTCATGGCGGTCACTTTGATCCACATTGCCTCTCTTTTTATTATGAGTGAAACTATTCTTCTCGTCTTTCCGATCAAGCTTTCCCGAGCTGAAGGTTTCTTCCCACTTGATCTACTTGGTAGCTTATTCATAAAACTCGGTTAAATCCTTCACCATGGACTTGTATAGACTTTTGTAAAACTTTCCGTCCTTACGGAGTTCCGCGGAGATTGTTGCCAAAATGGTTTCTTCAGATGGATTTTCCACCGAGTTAGTTTCAAGTCTGAACCTGGAAATATAATCCTTCAACGACTCATGCTTATGCTAAAAGACCATCACGAGGTTGTAGGGGGCACGAGGTGCCTTTTTAACGCTCGATACTAGTTGATGAATTTTTGCTGACACTCTTCCCAACCGCATATTGAGTGAGGTGGGAGACTTCTTAACCAGGCCCGAGGTGCACCTCCTAGTGTAGTTGAGAAAACTCGGCATTTGACCAGAGGATCAATCGTTCGCAAATCCATCTGAACATTGAATGCGTCCACATGGTCATAAGGATCAGTGTCCCCATTGTACAGTGGAATTGCGGGGACTTTGAGCTTGAGAGGGAGAGGCCGAGTCTCGATTTCTATGGAGAATGGTGACCTATCCTCGAAGCGAGCTCAATCATTTGGGGTTCCTCTAACCAGTTATCTTTTAATACAATTCTTCCAGTAGCAGGTCCCGTGCCCTAGATCGCTGGTTTGAAGATTGCTGACCCTTTGACTCTCCTAATCGTGGGGCGCTCTAGAGTCTGCTATTACAAGCAGCGACCTAAAGACTAATTGGCTCTGCTCGAACATCTAGCTTGCTGTTGTTAAGGAACATTCTTAGGTGTAATGGCTTCGTTCTGCCTTTGCAAACCTTGAGCTTGTACTTGTGCTAGCGCAATGACTGTTTTAGTCAGTTCTCCCATCATATTTTCTAGTCTCTCCTAGCGCTGAAGTTAGGTTTGGACTCCATCAGTGCCGTTGGCAATTGCAACAAGTGAAAAAGAGTTAGCTGGGGGCAAGCTAGAAGTAACGCCTATGACATGAGCCTTGGAGGAGTCCGTTGTAGACACATGACCTTTCAGGGGATCAATCAATGCATTCGAAGTTCTGGTGGCTCTTCCTCTTGCTACTATGGCTACATAAGAGATTAATTAGAGAGTAGATGAGTCCCTACAAATAGCACTAAAATGTTGACAATGAATTTTGGTTCTGCTAGAATCCAGCCAACCAAAAGAGTTCTTATAGACTCAAACTACTTTACGATTATTGCAAATGAAGAATAAAGAGAAATAAGAGGAAGAGTAGTAAATATACAAAGGGCTTGTAACGTGGTTGGGCCAAAATCGGACAGCATTGGTCCCTACGTCCACGGTAATGTATTAATCTGAAAGAATGTCTATAGAGTTTCAGTATATTAGCTTCACTCTTTGTTTACAATGATCTCCCTCCTCTTATTTATAGAGGCTGGGGAGGTTACAATGGTAATTACTAAGTTTGTATTTCTGTTATATTAAAATAAATGTACAGGACAGCTTAGATTACTGCAAAATATCTTCTGTAGACTAATGGCTGACTTCTAATGTTTACTTTCTACGGGTGGGCCCATAGTGTTACTTCTTGCAGACTGGTCCCATGAACTAAGTTTGAGAAGGTTGTTGCTTCTGGGCCTCCCTCAACATGCCCTTAATTGAGCGAGGTGCAATGTTTGCGAGCTGGGATTCTGGATCGTTGCTGACCTTCGGTCAGTGAAGATGAATTTCTTGCGAGCTCACCTTTGCTAATGGGAGCTTGCATATAGTGAGCTGTCGGCTATGCGAGCCGAGTCTTGTCCCTTAGTGAGCTAGGACTTCTGTCTCGTTCTGTGCTCGAATAGATAGCGACCTGCTGAACTTGACTCTTTTCTCATTTGGGCTGAACTTGACTCTTTTCTCATTTGAACTTGGACTTGATCTGTTGTCAGGCCTTTACCAACCCGTATCGTAGAATCAAAAAACGCTTATAATATAATTTGATTTATCATCAAAAAATACCTAATATACTAGTTAGGCTTAAGTATTATTATAAAATTCAATTTTAATATTACAAATGGAATAATAATACTTGACATTTGCAAATAAATTTCTGAATTACGTTGAATCCAAAATAAAAAACTGTAACAATTTGTGCTTGAAGTCAACTTTCCATTAGTGCATGATTTTCATGACGGGGTCAGCAGCGTTAGTAAGGAAAAACTAACCGGCTATGGATAAGCATGATGCATAAACAATATGAATATTGGGATTAATTTTCCAGTATAATTTTAAAAAGGTTGATGTTGGATCAAGTAGTTGCTATCAAATACTGCTGAAAAGTATGCGCGGGTTAGTATGGTGATGTGAGGAATTTCTAGAACCAACTCCTAAGTCACAAGTAGCAAAGAAAAGGCTTGGCGTGTTACTTCAGGCTGGTGGCATGCTATTAGTTGATGACTTGCTATTGTTAATGAAGTCAGAAGTAGTAGTCAACGAGTTTATCGGAAGATGTAAGCCATAGGGCATTAAAAGTAGTATTTTCTATTATTTTTTATCAGAGTGGCTTTTGGCGAGAATATACTCTCCAGATCCAGATAATTTTTTATTGGAGTGGCTTTTGGCGAGGATATACTCTCCAGATCCAGATCCTGGATTGACATCACAATCGGATCGCGCCCTCTCCTTTTATTTAATCGGCTGGGCAAACGTTTGATCAAGTCCTACTCTTCAACTTTGAAGATGACCCAATTAAACAACTGCATTAAATTCGATTAAAGGAACTACACCAAAATATTGAATTCTGAAGGTTGAATATTAAGTTCTCGAGCCCCCCCACCCCCCCAGGGCATTTCGTTGTATTTGCTTTTATGACAAATGTGGGTTTCCAAAACCCATAACAATCTTCAGTTAATATGATGTCTTACCATTTTCTACTAGAAAAAGATTGATAAGTTACTAACTGATCAATTTGAATAACCAGGATAGCAAAATCCGAGAAAAACTGGTAAAAAAAAAAAACAGTTGATTTGGAGATCAAAACATATACATGTGTTAATAGTTAGTTATTTACACAGAAAACCCCGAAATTAGGGAAAGAATATTGGATTTAAAAATTGTAGATAAAGTCTTAAACGGGAAAAAGAAGCTTGATTCTGTCTCAAGTTGGGAATAGTATCTCAAAATAGAGATTTGATTATAAAATAGGCTCACATCACAAGTTGCCCTTATTCCTTACCCACCACCCATCAGCCGTCCCCCAAATGTGAAAGGAGCACCAACACAATATTCACATTTTTTTTTATTTGCTTATTGACAATGTCATTCAAAGGGGGAAAAACAATTCCGTGCGTGCAACTGGCAAATTGGCGTATAGATTCTGATTCGTAGTCCATTTTAACCTCAGTCCACTAGTAAGGCCAGAAACTAAATTATAATCATAAGCACTGTCAAAGATAATCAGTATTGGGGAAAACACTCTAAAATGTATTATGATTAGAAAGCTTCAAAAGGACAGTCTACTTTTATTTGATAATGGAAGCAGCAAAACCTAATAGCTTTAAAACATTTGCATAATCAGATGCTTAGATTTAAGAAAGCTGGCCACAGTCAGAGATCGCAACAGGCTTGGAGGTTCTCCCAGAGGAAGATCCAACCTTCTCCACGGCCTTCACAACATCCATCCCCTCCACAATCTGCCCAAACACCACGTGCTTCCCATCCAGCCATTCGGTCTTCGCCGTACAGATGAAGAACTGAGATCCATTGGTTCCAGGGCCAGCGTTGGCCATGGACAGAATTCCAGGTCCGGTGTGCTTCTTGATGAAATTCTCATCAGCAAATTTCGATCCGTAGATCGATTCTCCACCGGTTCCGTTTCCAGCGGTGAAATCACCACCCTGGCACATGAATCCTGGGATAACACGGTGGAAGGTGGATCCCTTGTAATGGAGTGGCTTCCCGCTGCGACCGACTCCCTTCTCGCCAGTGCAGAGAGCACGGAAGTTCTCCGCCGTGCGTGGCGTGGTGTCAGCGAAGAGCTCCATCACGATCCGGCCAGCAGGACTTCCGCCAATAGTGATGTCAAAGAAAACCCTAGGATTGGCCATCGCAATCGATAACTGTGTAATCAGATGACACTGGTCGAACGAACTAGCGAGTGGGTGAGTAAAGTGGGAATGGCGAAGTTTGTTATATAGTGGGGTTCGGTGGAATGGGATTTGTGTGGGCTTAGATATTCGCCACGAAGGCCCGGACGTGTTGTGAGTAGTAAAATTTCAAGCTTGGGATTTTTTTTTTCTCTTGGGCACGACGTGTGGCAAGTGGCACGAGGGAGAACAAATGTAGGCCCCATCTACCTTCAACGTGGCATCATTGGCTTTGTCCTATTTCAAGGCTTTAATCTTTTTCTCTTTTCCTTCTTTTATTTAAATTTCGTAAATTTGTCCATTACACAAATGGAATCGGACTTTGTCTTCCAATAATTTTATATTCTTTTCCGTCAACTTGATCTTTTTTTTTTTTCTGATAATTCAATGGCGGAATAAGAATTCTGATTATAACATGTGTATTGTACTTTTCTTGCTTACACTGGATTATTCGATTTTGTGTAGTGATGGAATAGATGCTTGTTTCATTAGGCCTTTATTCTGGGCCCTAGGTTGAAAGTTGGTGCATTTATATTTGAATTTTCTCCTATTTCCAAGCCCAATAGAATTAAGATGTGTAGCAGGGGAAAATAATTAATTGGGCTTGAGGTTGTTTCGAAATTCAAACCTCAAAGGCCCATCCAAAAAGCATAAAATAACCAATTCATTTTACTAAGATACACAGTACTTGTAAGAGCATTTTTAAGTAAAATCATCGCTGAGTTTGCAACAAACGTGTGAGGACTAAGCAAAGGATTGTAAGTACACATAGCATTTAATTTACATTTGCGCCAAACTTGCCTTTTTTTTTTTTAATAATAGAAGTGATTAATTTATTGGATTCACAATTATAAAAACCTAAAATCAGATTCAGAATGCAAAGGAAGAGAAAATATTTAAAGAACATCGAATACTACTTGAATTAAAGACTTTCAGTTATGCTTGACTCTTTTGTATTTTGGCTTATGTATATATATAATCTCTTGACATTTAAAAAAGGTACATCATATTCTATTACATTTTAATTTATATATATTTTACTTGTATTCATCTATTTTTTGTACATAAATTTAACAAAACATTTGTGACTATTACATGACTATTAAAAACCTCTATTTTCTCTAACAAAAAAGTTATAAAATAATTCATTATTTCTAACTTCAATCCAATCATGAAGTTTTATATAAAGATGGTAGGGGACACAAAGTAAAACAAAAAGATATCATTTATCTTTACAATTTGAAGATTCAATAAACATGAAATATTATTTATACATTATTTTGATGAGTTAGTTTTGTTATAATTTTCAATTCCTTTTAAAAAATTTTCCTTCTCAACTTTTCATTTTTCCTCCCTAAAAAAATGTTGGTTTGATTTTATTTTCTTTTACAAAGAATATATTTTTTTAGTGGTCATATAATAGTTACGTTAACCTTAGATTAGATTAATGGATAAAAAATAAATAAATATGAATGAAATATACATAAATTAAAGAATAAATACCTATTTTAGTATCATAAATTAGATTGTATCAATTTGATCTCTGAAAAATGTTTAATATCGATTTAGTCATCCACTTATTCAATTATACTTGTTTCCATTTTTCTATTAATTTATTATTTAAATTCTTAAAAATTAAAATAAGTGTTGATATAACAATTATTTTATTGTTATAACAATATTACAATGTTAATTTGGTTATATTTCACTTTAGAAAATCAATTATTTCATCAACAATTTTGCTAGTTGTTCTAATGATAGAGTAATACAAAGGTGTGACTGGGAATAATTAAATAATTAATGGATTAAATTAATATTAAAATATTTCAAAAATCAATTTGATATAAATTAAATTAGTGAGTAACCCAAATAAGTATTTAATCTAAATTAAAATACAAAGAATTAAATGCATTTTCTTAAAGTTCAGAAATTATATACACATTACCTAAAATAAAAGATACATTTTCTTCTTTCCCAGTGACACCAAGGAGTCATCTCTTTCTTGTATGATAAGACTATTTAATAAAAGTCTCAGGTATAATTAATGATAACAAAAACTATACCACGAAACAAAAGTCACAGGATTACTCAAAGGATATATTGATAAAAACGACAGCGAGAGCGCCATAAACAACTCCTAAAACAAAAAATAAGCTTGGCATGATCTAAGTGCAAGATAATTGCGGTTCATAAGAATTCAAGGGAAAAAATTGGTGCTTTATCTTTTATCGTTTAGGTAGGTGACTGAGCATGCACATCCGCAGAATGTTCCCGCCACAGTTTAGATAGAAGAAAAGGCAGGAGACAAAATGTGTAAATTTGGGATAGCAAGATTTAAATTTAGATTTGATCTGGTCTCACAGAATAGTTTTAGACAAGCCTAAAGCTCAAACCAAAAGACATTGGATGTTTTCGTCACATAATGAAATGACTATCATTTGCCAATTAAACTATAATAACTAATACAACCAATTCTGGCTTTTCGCTAATATTATATTTCATGGTCCGCGGTTTGCTTTGGTCATTGCTACCAACAGCCAATGCCGGCATTGCTGCTTCCTTGCATTATGTTAATATCTCCCTTTCACTGAATTTTGTTGGAAAAAAATGCTCTCCAACCCCATGAATATGCCTTGAAGAGCTTGTCTCACCGATCAGATATCTTCATCTCAAAAGATTCTTCTCCGTATAAGTATGTATACCTTGTTTCAGACTTTGAATTGTGCCAGTATATTCTGCTTTTCTAGTTTGCTTTTATATGTTTTTTTTAGTTGTTAGAATTAGGTCTTTCTCTGTGAGTTTGAAGATTTGTTTTTCTCAGTTTTAATTAGACTGCTTCAGGTAGATATACGGCAGGAAACTATAAAATCACAATGGACCAGAAGGATGTTGTTAGATTCTTGACTACGAGTGTAGATAGTTTCATCCAAGATCGATTAATCAACAAAGAAAGAAGGATCCAACACAAAGAACAATGTGCAGAGAGGTTGTCAGCTGAGGATGGAAGCTGTGACAAAGACAATGAGGTCCAATACTCTGATCAAGCAGTACTAGCAAACCTGGATTGGGGTATTGAAGCCCTTGAAGAAGCCATTAACACCTTCAATGTGGAAACCAAGCTTGCCCGCCTAGATTATGCCGAGAAAATGCTTCAAGTCTGTGCCATGTTGAATCCCAAGCAGAAAACTGCTGGAGTTCCTAACTTCTACCTCTCAGCTTGGGCCCATCTCAATCTATCCTACTTGTGGAAGTTGAGGAACAATATTCAGAATTCTGTTCTTCATGCACTTGAGATGTTTGTTGTTGATCCTTTCTTCTCACGGATTGATTTTGCACCTGAACTCTGGAAAGGTCTGTTTCTTCCTCATATGAGTTCCATTGTGGGGTGGTATTCAGAGGAGAGGCACAAGCTTATGATGGAAGTCATTCCAGACTCTTCTGATTTATCATTTACAGCTGATTTTGATCAGTTCTTCAATGAGTCTTTGGTATATACTATGAGGCCACATCAATTAGAAGCGTTGCAGAAGTTGGAACAACTTTATGGAGAGTCCTTGGACGAGAATACACGTCTTTATGCCAAGTACTACAAGGATTGCATGAATTCTGATTCATCTTCAAGCAAGAAGGTGGCTCCAATGTTGCCAATTGCCGAGCCGCCTTTGACTCCTCTGCATGAGTTGAGCCAGTCTGTTCCTGATTATGTAAAATTTGGCCCTATTTTGCCAAAGAATGCCGGGTTTTCTTCAATTCTAAGACCTGAAGTTGTTGCAAATGAACCAATCAGGTTAGTGTTCACCCAGAGTAGATTGATATCTTGGTCATGACTCATGATTTAATGTAAGATAATTGGACATGCATTTTTTGGATTTGTTATATGTAATTTTTGGCTGCTGGGTTTAAAACAGAATGAATGTAATTTCCAGCAATTCACAGAAGGTGGAAAAGTCATCATTATGGAATGCTACGGTGAGACTTTTTAATATGAGCAATTTTGATATTTTGATTTTGATACATGGATTTGGAGTAGCATGTCTGTACACCACTAATAGGAATTTAGCATTTGCAGGAGAATATCCTTGAAGAGAATGAAGATGATTCAGATTATGAGCTCAATGATGCTTATGAGAATTCAGATGCTGAAACTCAAAATATTGAGTCAAATGTAGATCCATCAAACCAGAAGAAACAAACATATTCTCCTACCATCTTCTCTCCCATTGAATCCCCAAGAACTCGTCCAAAAAATTTGCCTACAGATCCTGAAACTCGTAGTAAAAGAGAGCGCAATTCTTTGCGCTTATTGTCTAGTCGTTTTTCAGACTCAACTATTTCCAGCTTGCTACCATCATCTCCACACATGAGCAAGGATCACAGTATCAGCTCAGAAGACTATGATAATGAAGTGATGGTATATTTCAATAATATGCATACAATCCATATTTGTTTTCAATTGTTAGAAAATAGAGATAGAACATATATAACATCATTTAGTTATTTAATTAGGGTATAATACTAGAGATAAGTTATAAATTTAAACAATTTATAAGTTATTGAGTTTTATTATAACTCTATCTTTATATGCTTTAAATAAATAGAGGAGTAAGGTTAATTCTTTCAATATAATTCAGTCATCTTATTTTATTTAATAATATTTTCTCTCCGGTTCTCTCTAACCTCTTTATATCTTTTCCCTTTTTTAAACCTTAATTGTTTCTTCAATATGTCAAAGCGGTATCATCCGCCTTGATGTTTTGTGGATTATACCGCTTCTAGCAACCTCAAAAAAGGTTAAACTACTAATGTAAAATTTAAGTTTAGTTTGATTTTTTTTTCTATTGAGTTATTTGATTTTACAAAGAAAATAGAAAAAAATATAGTTCAAAATTAAGTTGTTGTTCTAGCATATTTTTTTATGTTTATTTATTTTTTAGTTACTGCTTAATTGATTTTTTTGTGAAAAGAAGATAATTGAAAAAAAAAAAAAGAAACACGAAGTTGGTGACATTGTGTGGCTACGTGAGTTAGGATGAGGTGTTTGTTTCAATCGTTAAAAGAGAAGGGAGAAGAAAAAACTAGAGAACGAATTTAGTTGAGACTTGGTAAAAGAAAGATGGATGAAGTGCATGATAATGGCAGTAGTAGTAGCAGTACAAGAGGTTGAAGTAGTTGATTGTCACAGACCGATAGCTCTCTAGTTGAAACCGTGCGGTTTATGTTACCAACTCTTAGCCAACATGCAAGCCTTTCAATAAATTGGAGCCATACTTGAATAGATATTTAGGACATTGAGAATTTTGTCGCTCATACAACTAAAATCCCATGCGCAACATGTCTACAAGCCAATTTGAGCATGTAGTTGAAGTGTTAGTGCACACCGAGTCTCAAATAACATGTTATACAAGAAACCTCTAATATATATCAAGAAGAGACTTTTTTAAAATAAGGAGAGGGATAACTCTATTTTATTAATATATGCCTTATTACATAGTTTTGAGTGTGTAAGAAGAGTATCTCTAAGCTCCACAATCCCTAACCCGAGTAGCAGTGCCCACCAAGTCACCGACTCATCACCCTTAAAAAGTATTCTAAGCAAAAGTCCTATCAATAAGAGTAGGCATATTTTTTTCTAATTGACATAAGGATTTTCCTCCTAACTCCTAAGGGTTCTAATGTACTATCTTATATGGACATGAAGATAAAAATGTAAGGATCGCAATCATGTACCTTTGTACTTGTATTTGATAAACAATCAATTTTAAAAAGATACAAATACCCCTAAAATGAGAAAAATTTGAAAAAATAATCTACAAGTACATTTGCTCCCAAATTCACACCACATGGCCTCCTCTTCATGCTTGATTTTTACACCAAGCTTTGCCCTAAACCGAGCACATTTTCCTATCAAATTAGTTCACAAGGCCAACTTGTGACACTGATAAAGTGCCCTTGGTTCTAGCAAAGTCATGGTATAATCATTCTCTTACTAATTCCTAACCAATACATGAGAAAAGAATATTTATGTGAAACAAGGAAGTTGTGGTGTTTTTTTATCGCAACCAAAAGGGTTGTCGCAGTTGTTGTATGCCGATGACTCCAAGTCTAATAAAACCCATTCAAGTGAATGATGTTGGCCGCAGTGGTGGTTTTTAATGGTCTGATATGAGCTGTCTTCTTTAATGCAACTCATTTGAGTTAGTAATGGTGGGCATGATTGAATGTCTCAACCTTTAAGGACCTCTTCATTGGTTTCTAACAGTGTTACTAGCCGAAGCTCCGACATAGAATAGTCGAGTTCATTGTTTTTCTGTTGCAACATGTTTTTTGCATCACTTGTGCAATTTTAACCCAATCTTAAGCTGTTTAGAGTGGTATGATGCTGCTTTGTTCTAGGTAGCTTTGGGTGTAGTTTTTTTGTTAATGATCATGGCAGCAAGAATAAAAAACTGATCCATTCGACATTCTTCACTAGGTGATGGCGTTTTTTCTAGGTATCTTGGCAGTTTAGTATAATGTGATTCACAACACTAGTTGGACAATTTTCTTCAATTTTTTTTTAGCTTTGGCCTTTTCAATTTGGGTGATTATTTGGCTATGGCTGATTGTATTCTGGTTGAGCATGATTTGGTATTGTTTGGGCAAGTTCTTATCACAGCCTAGCAGGTTTCGTGAGAGAAACAACATGTGTTAGCACCTTTTGAAGTTGTCTGGTGTTTTGTTATCCTTTTAAATAAGGAAACAATGGAGTGGTAAATGCTTTGGTGATAATATCAGGTTGTGTGACACAATTTTGTTGTGGATAGACTTGTGTTGGTTCTCTTTTGCTATTGTGTTGATTTTTCAAATGTTTGCAGCATCATTGACCAAAATGTTCCCGAGTTAATGTGTTTTGCTAATTTTGTGAGGTTGTTAATCTTGGATGATGATTTTGGCTTCTTAATGGTATCTTGTTTGTTGTTGCTTGGTGATTTGTGATTTTTTGGTGTCTTACTGTAGTTTGGTGAATTATTGTGCCTTCATATGATTTGAAGCATTATTTAGTAATTTGTGATTTTGGTGCTTTCATGTGATTTGGAGTACTACTTGATGAATTTCGGTAGCTTTATGTGATTTGGAGCACTGATTGATAAAATTTAGTGTCTTTAGTGATTTGAAGTACTATTTAACTTGACTTGTGTTCGCACAGATGTGATTTGGCAAGTTTATTCTCAATTTGAAGTAGTTTGAACCACTAATTTCATCTAATTGGCAGTGGCTATAATGGGTGTTTTATATCATGTTAGCTTCTACGAAAGTATGTTTGGTGTCTTTTGAGTTGCATGCAATGTACCTTATGTTTGGTGTTGGTTACAATGAACACAACTTAGGAGTAACATGATTTGTGGTCGTATTGGTGATTTTGGCTTGATTCTAATCATAAGTATTGGTAATTTAGAGGACCAGTTAAGAAGTTGAAAGAGCAATTTAAGGAAAAGTAGTATAAGATCTATGGAAGCTGTGGCGTTTGTGGCGAGAAAACAACGGGGAAAAAGGTTGAAGGAGCAACTAGGTTTATTTGGCTTTATATTTCTAAGAGTTTTATTTACCATGGTTTTGACATTATTTTTGGGTTTTTGTGTTTGTGTTTAGGAAGAGTTATCTACACGCCGTATTTGTTGTAAGTCATCCATGAATTTGAAGTTCGTTAGATCTTCTTTATAGTTATTTTTTATTATATTTTATGTTTTAAAGTTGAAATTAATGTAACAAGCGAAGTATTAGGTTATAATTATTTAACTATTTAGTTAGACTATAATATTAGAGATAGTTCCACAAGTTATTGAGTTTTATTATATTATAGGCTCTACATAGATAAATAGAGGAGAAAGGTTAAGTTTTTCAATATAATTGAATCATCTTATTTTATTCAATAATATTTTTTTTCCAATTCTCTCTAATGTCTCTGCATCTTTTCATTTTTCTTAAGCCCTAGTTATTTTCACAACATTAATAATAATGCTTTTGTTGTTCCTAGACCCCATTCCTATTTCAGAATTTCAATTATGTAATACTTTTCTTCTTTTTTTTTTTAAACATAGGACAAGAAGAACAGTCCGGAGAAAAGCTATAAGCAAGCAAAAAGTATGAATCATGACAATGTAAATAGCTCAGCACTGGATGACAGGTAACCGCTCTCTTTTTTCTTGTATTTTACATTTTAGGATCTTTGTGATCCCACAGAAAAATTGTTGCAAAACCATCAGATTCACAGCTGACTTGCAGCCAGGCGCTTGTATTTCTAAGCTAGTCAACTAGCAACACCCTAGTTCTTGCGCTAGTCTTTAGCCTTGTGACAATACACAACTGAATATTCAATAATATAAATCACCATTGTCGCTCCTAATACTCGATTATCTTTGAAGCTGCAGTTCCCTTTATGAGAGTGATGAGGGACATCACAGCTATATTTCGTTGCCAAAATCAGAGAAGCTAACAACTCGATCTAGACCACCAAAGGATTTTGTCTGCCCTATCACAAGCCAAATATTTTCTGATCCTGTGACCCTAGAAACAGGCCAAACATATGAAAGAAAGGCAATCCAGGAATGGCTTAAAACAGGAAACACAACATGCCCCATCACGCGACAGCCTCTCTCAGCTACCGCATTGCCCAAAACAAACTATGTTTTGAAGAGATTGATAACATCATGGAAAGAACAGCATCCTGAATTAGCTCAGGAATTTTCAAATTCTCCGTCCACAAAAGACATCCAGGTTGTCTCTTTTTCACATAAAACAACTGATTTGTCCAGTGATAAGATCCCAGATGAGTATGTTAGCCAAAGGAGCAAAAGGTTTATGCAGGTGGCTGTCTCAACATCTCCCACTAGTGTGATATCTCAAGCTGCTGTTGAAACAATTATAAATTGCTTGAGACCTTATATTTCAAGTCTGTGTACGTCAGAAGACTTGCAAGAATGTGAAGCAGCTGTCTTGGAAATAGCCAGATTATGGAAGGAAGCAAAAGCTGACCCTCAGATTCATTCATACATATCAAAGCCAACCAATATAAATGGTTTAGTGGAAGTAATTTTCGCTTCTCTGGATAGAGAAGTTCTGAAAACATCAATCTACATTCTTTCGGAGCTAATATTTGCTGATGAAAGTGTTGGAGAAACACTTACCAGCGTGGATTCGGATTTTGATTGCTTGGCTACTCTGCTTAAAAATGGTTTGGCTGAGGCTGCTGTTCTTATTTACCAACTGAGGCCAGTTTATGCTCAGCTTTCAGCTCATGAACTCATACCTGCCCTTGTACAGCTGATTTCAAACAAAAACAATGAGTCAGATGATTTTCAGTTACTTATGGACCCCAAAGATGCTGCCATAGCAATGCTTGAGCAGATTTTGATAGGAGGGGATGAAAATAGCAGGTGCCTGAATGCTTCGACTGTTATTTCAGCAAATGGGATTCCAGCCTTGGTGAAGAGTTTGGATAGGGTGGAAGGAAGAAGATCCATCGTTTCCATACTTTTGTGCTGTATGCAAGCTGAGAAAACTTGTAGGAGCTTAATAGCGACCAGAATTGAATTACCTCCCGTTCTTGAATTATTTCATTCTGGAGATGATAGTGTGAGAGGCCTGTGCGTGGATTTTCTGTCAGAACTGGTTCAACTGAATAGGTACGGATGCTGCTCATTTACTTGCATTGCAAGTCAAATCCACCTTTTTCTTTGGTATTTTACTGTTACCCTTCCACTTCCAATCCTTGAACTTGGTATTTCTTTTATGGCGTCACAGAAGGACATACTGCAACCAGATATTACAGACAATAAAGGATGAAGGAGCATTTAGTACTATGCATACCTTTCTTGTATATCTTCAGATGGCTCCGAGGGAGCATCAACTTGCTGTTGCTAGTCTTCTACTTCAGCTTGATCTCCTGGTTGACCTTTTCAAGTCAACTTTCACTAACTAAGCTGTAACTATGATCTCTTCTTGCCTGAATTATGTCATTGAATTATATGTTTGTTCTTGTCATGATCAGGTTGAGCCAAGAAAGATGAGCATATATCGGGAAGAAGCTGCAGAAACATTGATTGAAGCACTTTGGCAAAAGGACTTTTCAAATACTCAAATGAAGGCTTTAGATGCTTTGGTATTTCTCACTGGGCATCTCACGTCATCAGGAAAGTCATATACTGAAGCTTGGTTGCTCAAGATTGCAGGATTTGATCAACATTACAATGCTATAATGAAAGCTGAGCAGTTGGGAAAATATGACAATGATTTGATGGAAACAGTGGTAATTTGACGCTTTGTGGCATTTTTCTCCTTGTTTAAAGCATTATTTATAGTTGTTCTCTCTTCATGCTATCATGAATATTTCTTACATAGGAGGATGAAGAAATGAGCTCATGGCGGAAAAGGGTAGCCTTTGTTCTTTGCAACCATGAAAAAGGAGCCATATTTAAAGCTTTGGAAGAATGCCTACGGAGTAATTCCTTAGAAATGGCAAAATCATGTCTAGTCATAGCCACGTGGCTCACATACATGCTCTCCTCTCTTCCTGAAACTGGTGTGAAGGATGTTGCTCGTAGATCCTTGCTTGATGAGCTTATAAACATCCTCCAATCATCAAAGAATCTTGAGGAAATGATCCTGGCTTCCCTTGCTTTGAAGACCTTCATTAGTGATCCAAGTAGGTTTATTGCAGAAAAGGTTAAATATATGAGAACTACTATTACTCTCACAACTATCATTCACAATCACTTTTATAACCAGACATAGCACAATTTGAGTCAAATTGACTCCGTTTAACAGTCTGACTCAAATTTTACCACCTTTTGTGAATATAATTATAAAAGAAGGAAAGTGGGACTAAGATTTTTTTAATATATACTTGTAACCATTACTTGTATGCTTCATTGAGAAAAAGAAGTACTAAACTCTCAGTTTCAGTTGCACTTGAAGCACTTGGAGTTTATGCCAAAAGCATCTATAGAGCATTGAGAAAGCTGAAGAAATATTCATCAGTGGCAACTGATATTATGAGAGCGTTACTGAACGTGGAATCAGTCGATGTGGTAAGCACAAAAAGGATTAAGGATATTGTTCATTTCCAGTGATAAAGACATATAGATAAATAACTATTTTGATGCTCTATATTTTAGACAGAGTTGTGGAGTTGTAAAGAAGTGGTTGAGTTAGATTTGAGCTTAAATGGTGAGGTTCTTTGTCTGCTTTATCTGAATGGCCGGATCTTGAGTGGCCACTCTGATGGAACTATGAAGGTACTGTGTCCAAACTATTACAAATCTCTCTTTATCTCTATCTATGAATCTATCAGTCTGAGTGTAGTTAGTGCTTGATATCTTGCTACTAGGTATGGGATGCTGGGAAGAGAGTACCAAGATTGATTCAAGAAATTCATGACCACACAAAAGCTGTAACCTGTTTATGTTCTTCAGGTGATAAACTCTACAGTGGTTCTTTGGACAAAACCATCCGGGTAATATATCTGTCCATCTCACAAGAAAAATTAATCACATACTTCATTGTACAAAGGAATCTCATAGACTAAGCAATTGCTTTCCATGTGTATTTCTGATGTGCAGGTTTGGGCAGTCAAATCTGAAGAAATTCAGTGTATCCAAATTCATGAGATAAAAGAGCCAGTGTATGACTTGTCAGTTAATGCTAATTCGGTGTGCTATATCTCTCAAGGAACTGGAGTCAAGGCAAGCAGACAGTGTTATTTGAAACCATTAGAATTAACATGTAGTCCATAAGAGAGATATTCAATAAAGTTGTGTTGTTACAGGTGTATGATTGGTCGGAGGCTCCAAAGGCTATTAATTTCAACAAGTACGCAAGATGCCTTGCCATGGCTGGAGATAAATTGTACTGTGGCTGCTCTGGTTACAGTATCCAGGTAAACATCTTCTGCATTAATACGTAATTCGCTACTAATCCCTCTAACTTGAATCGGACCAAATTCCAGCTTGTTTAAAAAACTTCATAACCTGTCACTCTTGCAATAACCATTACTTCACTAGAAATCAATTTGGACTAAACACCCTTTTTTGGTTCCTCACAGATTAAATTTATATCAGTTTTGTCCTCAAAAGAATTTTAATATCAACTTGGTTTTTTACTGATGTAAAAATGTCCTATAATGTTCTCTCTGAAAATGACATTGATATAACCTTTGAGCATACAAATGAAATGGTTTAGGATATTTTTACATTAGTAAGGACCAATGGATGTGATTGTGGGGTAATTAATGGCAGGAGGTTGACTTGACCAAATACACATCAAACTCATTCTTGTCTGGCACAAGAAAACTGTTGGGAAAACAGAGCATAAACTCTCTCCAAATTCATGATGGATTCCTATTCGTTGGTGGTTCTTCAGTTGATGGTACTGCAGGAAAGGTAAACAAATGCTTCTTCTATCAATGTTACTGTCACTAAAGATAACCAAGAAAAACCTTAAACAACATCTTTGCTAAACTCACATTTTCTTGTCATAATATGAAGATACTATCACTCTCCACTAAGGCTGTGGTGGGATCGCTCTCACTTGGATTTGACATCCACCACATAGCCATAAACAGTGACTTCATATTTACGGGCACAAAAAGCGGCACCATTGAAGTTTGGCTGAAAGGTAAGTTCACCCGAGTTGCTTCCATCAAAATGGCCGGAGGACACACAAAAATCACTTCTTTGGTATCGGATGCAGTTGGTGAAATGCTTTTTGTTGGTTCTTCTGATGGCAAGATCCAGGTTTGCCCATTATTCTTATGAAAAGCCTTCCTGAAACTGAGCTGTTTCTTCCTTAGTGATTAACTAAGTTTCTACGTGAATGGATGCAGGTTTGGGCTTTGGATTAGATGCAATAACAAATTATAAATCGTTTTTCCCAATGTAAATTGAACTTAGAGAGGAGAGGTTTACCTGTAAGTGCCGGCTTGCTTGCATATTCAAAAAGATTTTCTGTGGCTGGCATGCACTGTAAATTGAAGTATCTAGTAAGATATATTGAAGTTCATGGACAATCCTTGCCAAAACTAGATTATCATTATGAATAAAGAATCTGTTATGAGTAGTTGACTAGTTGGTGATAAAGTCCAAAGACAATTGGACAATTTTGAATTTTATCATCAATATGGGTGTTTTACCGTATTCAAATTTGGTATTGCATGCGATCAATATTGACGTCCTTCTGGCTGTGGGATACCTCAATCCGACTCCTATGCAAGTGTTTCGTTCAACCCTTTCTTCTTAAAGAGTAGCCAAATTAAAAGTAAATAAAATAAACCAACTTGATTACTACGCAATACTTTAAACCATGAAGGTGGGTGAAATGATTGGCTACCTAAAAAGGGTTTCCCTTTTTAAATAGACAAAAAGATTATTTGGAATTCAAGTATTATTGCCTTAATTAAGGTTCACGTTACGTTTATAACTTCTAACCAATGTGGCAATATTTACTAATATTTGCTGTTTTTAGGATATTTATTTTAGAATGGATAGCACATCCTTTGTGCCAACAAAGACATGGTACATACCAAGTATTTATCTTATTTTTTACATGTCAATAATTGTGGTATGGGTTGGATACTGATCCGGTTGAGCCGAGTTTTGAATTAACTCAGCTTGGCTTGAATAAATTTAACTTGATTTGAAACTCAACCCGCATTTAAATGAATTAAAATTTTTTGTTCAAATTTAATTTGAATTAAACTCGTAAATCATACTAGTCAATTTGATAACTCATTTGATCTAATTGAATGAATCAAAATCTTAAGTAAATAAATCTAAATCGAAATCAAAATGAACTAAGTCAGCTCATATTATTGATTTATTAGCTTAACTCATTTGATTTATTTAGTCTAAAATAATATAAAAATGCTATTTAAACCCATGTAAATACATAATATATAATATTATATTTAATATCACAATTTATTTTATAAATATTATTAAAAAAATTATAAATTTAATTAATTTGTCAAGTTAGTTCATAAATCAAATAAGTGATACTAATCACAAATCAAGTTTAATTCATTTAGTAAAAGAGTTAATCTTTCGAGTGCAAATTCAACTTATTTAATTTATGAATCTAACTTATTGTATCAATTTTCAAATTAAATTAAAGAGTCATTCACAAGTTAACTTGGGTCATTTCCCATCCCAAGTGTGGTATGCATATTTATAAAATATATAAATAAATACAACTATTCACTTTATTTAATTTAAAGGGTGAACAAAAGTTTTCATATTTATAATTTTATTAAATTTATAATTTAATTATTATATTTTTATATAATTATATTCCAAAATTTTAAATTATTAATAATTAAATCTTGATTATCAATTAATGTAAAATCCAACATAATCTTTTTATTATTTGTACCAATTCATCCAAATACTTTTATTCCTACCAAGTTACAACCTTTTTTCTCATAAATTACGTATAAAAATATTGCATATTACAATTGAAAAGAAGGGGGAAATGACAACCTACTTCAATTGTCTACAAACAAAGGAAACAATTTGAACAAAATGCCATATAATAACTCAATTCAAATTTGTCACGTTCCATTCCACAGAATGTGACCGACGTAGAAGGTTAACATTAGGAAATTTCTTACAAGATTTACCATGCAAAAATAACATACAATTAAATCAATACACATAAAAAAAATGCATGTATCTATTTTAATGAAAATCCAGTAGAGTTTTATTTGTTTTCCGGATACTTGGCCGCAAGGCCTATACAACAACATAAAGACTTCACGCCCTCCACAACCTGTATAACATCATAATAATATATAGTGGCCCAAACTATACAATTTACATCCTGCTAGGCATTCAATAATCATACACAATATATGCATATACAATCCTATCAACTGCCAGATTTCACACCACAGTTATACTTTAAATCTCCGTTGGGTGTAATCCACTCAGTCAGTGAGCAGATCCTAAGTCAGGATGGCGTGGGGAATAATAGGAATATCCTCTGACTCTGAAAAATATAGAAAGAGAAGAGTGAGTTTCGTAGAAACCTAGTGAATAGATAATCCCATAAAAGCAATATATGTATATATATATATATATATATATATATAACAAAACAAAAGAAAATTTGATATGCAGTTAACCATACACTCAACTGGAATCCAAGGAAAATTCCTAATGGTAATCA
>JANHAO010007781.1:0-19847 GCA_026873985.1 Saraca asoca | reverse complement strand
TTAGGATCAAATTGGTTAGCATAGAACTTAAAGGGCCTAAGTTTAATTTAATCCATAAAAGTAGGTATTAGATTGAATTAGGTACAATTGTTAGACCTTGAAAGAGATTAGTAATTAATTTAGGTCAAATCAGCCCTAATTGCCTAAATAATTATGATAAGAAAATTTTATATTTGTCAAGAATCACAGGTGAGGTGAATCCTAATCCTAAGCTTTTTGCATCTGGTATCTTATTTGATTATTACTTTACTTTCTTTCTTTCTTTAAGTAATTTCTTCTCCTATTTTCTATTCTTCTTTCTTTCTTTCGTTTCTTTTGATTTATTTTATTTCTTCACTATTGATTTGAATAGTAAAATTGTAAAGATTTTGGTAATTAATAGTAACTTCTTTGTGGGATTGACTCATATTTGTCGATATTAGCTACAGTTATACCATGCACTTGCGAAATTTTTAACATCATTTACCAGAAGTAATGAGAAATCTAAAATTTTTGAGATCGCGTAGGGAGGGGCACGAGATGTAAAGTCAATGAGTTCTGTAATGCCCTATGTTAGATTTCCTTTTGGCGTCCCCATGCGACAGGATCATTTTGTGCATTGTTGGCTGAGCCGTGAGGTACTAGAGCCCGTCCGACATGCTCGTGCACCTAAGGCTAAGCAAGTAACACAGAACTTTAGCTGAAGGTGGCGGAAGACTATTGCCTAAGTAAATTAGCGCCAGGGAAATGAGCTGGGTATAAGAATTAGGAGTGAACTGAGTTGGGCTAAGTCTCACTTTGTTTAGAAAATTAATAATAATAGAGTGTATCAGGAACCTAAGTCCCATAATGAGGTGTAGGAAACTAATAGCAATGAACCCTGGAGGTGGATAGGTTGCACAGTCATCCAAAGAGGTTATCATAAGGCTACATCCCCTGGGGAGTTGATATGTATAGATTGTGGTTTGAAGCTTACAAAAACAAATAGATGACACATACAAACTAAACACAAGATGACCA
Organism: Saraca asoca; assembly: GCA_026873985.1. Classification (NCBI taxonomy): domain Eukaryota; kingdom Viridiplantae; phylum Streptophyta; class Magnoliopsida; order Fabales; family Fabaceae; genus Saraca; species Saraca asoca. The sequence goes on along the minus strand of JANHAO010007781.1, from coordinate 18,848 downwards.
GGTCACGAGCCTGTAGTGATTTCTTAAACCCCAACAGGATTAGGATGAGTGGTAAAATCCCCAGCAACTTTCCCAGTCCTTGAGGTCACTTTACCAGGATGTCACATTAGCCTCACATTTTAGGCTGAGGAGTCGGGTTCGTCATCTTCAATCCTACTTTGGTGATGGCGATGTCCATGACCTGCATCCATCTACACAAAAGGAAAAGATCGGTCAGGTCACTACAACCAAACCCTACTAAAAACTAAGGCTAATAGCTTCCTATATGGTAGGCTATGAACACCCTGAACCACCCATTTATGACCCAGACTCCAGTGGACAAGAAAAGACTCTACGATTGAATCACAAAATCTGAATAGTAGATGCTTGACTAAAAAAGGTGACCAGAAAATCAAGAGTCCACTAACAAAGCCGATTGAATAAACCAAACCAGATAAAAATGAAGATTCGCAAACAATTAACCTCAACTGGCTAATGCTCTCATCCCTTAAAAATGGCAGATAAACCTCAAACTACAAAACAAAAAAAATCTAGAAATGGCAAAGTGAAGGAAGATTTATTGTAGCTAACTGAAACAGAAGGCCTGAGGAAGCATGCAAAAGTGTTGTCCAGTGAACGAGGTCCAAGAAACCACTTGGGAACAAAAGCAGCGCTAGCGGTAGTAGATGACAGAAATGATGACAACGGTTGATAGAGAGAACGAGTGTAGAAAGTTCAAGAACTTCAAGTTTGAAATGGCAAGTGAGGGGGAAGAGAAAAGCCCTTTCAGCTTATAAGGCACATGACATCATCATTGGATTTAGGAACCTATCAGCTACCCACAATCTAACGATTTAGCAAGTGCTAGCAGTTAACTGACAGCACTAGTGCACACGCGTGCATGATGGCCTAGTTGTGGGAAACTAAACAGTCACTTACAAAGCCAGTAGAAGTATGCCAAATGGCTCGTGGAATTACAGATCGTGAGCAACGGGTCATGACTTCAAACTTAAAAAGCCTTACATCCAAGAAGTGTTAGCCATGCATCGAACTCTTGTGTGAGCCATGTCCAAGAAGTGCCTTAAGCACTAAACTTTTGCCCAGATAACTCAAACCTTGCGTCCAAGAAGTGCTAGCCATGCATCAAACTCTTACATGAGCCGTGTCCAAGAAATGACTCAAGCACCAAACTCTTATATGGATAACTTAAACCTCATATCCAATAAGTGTTAGCCATGCACCAAAGTCTTGCACGAGTTACATCTAAGAAGTGCCTCAAGCACCAAACTCTTGCATGGATAACTTAAACCTTGTGTTCAAGAAGTGCTAGCCATGCACCAAACTCTTACGCGAGCTGCGTCCAAGAAGTGCCTCGAGCACCAAAACCTTATGCGAACAACTCAAACCTCGCATCTAAGAAGTGCTAGCCATGCACCAAACTCTTACGTGAGTCACATCCAAGAAGTGCCTTAAGCACCAAACTCTTGCATAGATAACTCAAACCTCGCAGCCAAGAAGTGCTAGCCATGCACCAAACTCTTGCACAAGCTACGTCTAAGAAGTGCCTTAAGCACCAAACTCTTACGTGGATAACTCAAACCTTATGTCCAAGAAGTGCTAGCTATGCACCAAACTCTTGCATGAGCCATGTCCAAGAAATGCCTTAAGCACTAAACTCTTGCATGGATACTATTGAAGCCACGTCTAAGAAGTGCTAGCCATGTACCAAACTCTTACGTGAGCCACGTCTAAGAAGTGCCTCAAGCACCAAACTTTTGCATGGATAACTCAAACCTCGCATCCAAGAAGTGCTAGCCATGCACCAAACTTTTGCGTGAGCCACGCCCAAGAAGTTCCTTAAGCACCAAACTCTTATGTGGATAATATCGAAGCCACGTCCAAGAAGTGCCAATGGCACCAAACTCTTGCATGGATCAAAGCGCTCTTATGTAGCCTGTCAAGACCTCACATCCAAAAAGTGCTTTAGCACCAAACTCTTGTGCAAGCTAAGATGCGTTTATGTGACCTATAATGACATCTCACCTCGCACCGGTTAAAGCACACTAACACTTTAGTGCCTGAGCTCATGTTCAATAAAGGCACTTTTGTGCTCAATTCCATTGCTGGTTGAAATGAACCAACATGACTGATTGGTTGCCCAAATGTGGCACTTATCTTTTTAAAGTCATAGTTTATTAACTAGAGTCCCTTTTTGTATTAGTTTGATTAACATCGCTTAAGGCCGATTGGCTTAACGAGCACTCACCTTATGTAATAACTTTTGAGTTATGATTTGTAGGGACTAATATTGCCAGCAGTAACCTGTGAAATCACTATGATGGCATAGTCGGGAGGAATAATAAAAGGCAAAGTTTCATTACAAAACCTCTTTCAATGGGGTGAAACTACATAAAGGATTGAGCATACAAGACAAAACAAGCCTATAACTGACTAAGGAAAGATTGAATGCCAGCAAGCTTGCAGTTATGATATATGGAAAGAACTGCTCCAGCCCTACCTTCGCCCGAGTTGATAGCCCATCCAAATTGAGCATCCCCTGAGGTGCCTAAAGCAGGAGAAATAGCATCAAGTGCATCCAGAGAGGCTACACAAGTTTTCTCTAGTCCTTCTAAGCAAAGAAAGCATCCTTCATATTCATCAAGCTACCTGGAGATCTAGAGGCACTCAGCACCATCAGACAAGAGGACAATAGAGCCCGATTGAAAAGATTAAGCTACAACAAGCTACAAGATTAGCAAGTAAACTGGATAGTTCTAGCTACTTTGCCTAAGCCTCCTCCAAAGCCAGAAGCTCTTCCCTCCGTCCTACAACTCTTGGTTGTAGCCAAAAGCTGAGCAATTAGCTCACTAGAAGATAAAAGAATAAAAAAGGGGGAGCTAAACTTGTTAGCTCCAATAGGAGGTTACAGATAAGTTCCCAGAGTTCTCGAGGAAGAATACCCCTCCAGAACCATGTGTAGCAAACCATTCATGCCTCGCAGTCTCATGTAGCAAACTATGCATGCCTCAAAACATGAAGATGTAGGCCAAAGCCTCAAAAGTATAAGGGGATCATCCAATGCACTCATTTGGCTACTCTGTGAAGAAAGGGAGAGGATTTTTCACGCCTTATATAGACGAGCCTAACTTCACCAAAAATCTAGAGGATATTTAACTGCACCAAATTAAATAGTCCACAATAAAGCAAGACTGTCATGCCAACAGCTAGAGAGCATCCACAGTGGGAGACATAGCTTGGCACAGATGAAGTGAGAGATTGAGACCCAAAATGACAATACGGTAGGTTATAAGCATAAACTTTTGACTAAATGGTGAATTATAGATAAAAGACTTGATAATGCTGTAGACTGTGAGTAAAGACTTTATTAACGGAATACAACTCCCAGTCCACAAAGTGCACTGAGAGTTGGGGGCTTGATATTATGGGTGTTTTCTGAATTATGCAAAACGGGCTAACCAAGGCACAATAAGAAGTCGAGTCCAGCTATAGGGAGACCTATCACTTGACGGATGAGGTCACTTAGTGAGGTGTCAGCTCGTTAAGAGAGAACTTGAGGCATAGGCCGAGGATAAAGTGAGAACCCAGCTCATTAGGAAGGACACTAGCTCGCTAAGTGAAACACAGTGTCCAGGCCATCCTTCAGTAGGCTCATTCTAGATGGATCCAGTGACGAGACTAGTTCATGACGAGTAGGTCACCTAATACAGGCCCAGGTCACTGAGCTAGCGAACTGAGCATAAGTACAGAAGTCTAGTCATCAACTAAGGGCATATATTCCCAACTGACAACTTAGCCTCCAAAATCGACACATCTGCCCTCAATAGTCCGACTATGATTTGACTAGCATTTATTATCAGATGCCAAGCATTTATTGCTTGATGCAGTGAAAATAATCATTTTGTTATTTGTCAAATTACACTTGTAACCCTCCCTTCTCCTATAAATAGGGGAGAACCTTTGTAAAAGATAAGAAGAAAAACAGACTGCATGCAGACACTCTACCGAAATAGTAACTTAGCATTGTATCTCCATTGAGTCTCATAGAAAAAACCATTAAACAGATTTAATACAACTCACTATGGATGTAGGGGATGATTGGCTTTAGCCAAACCACAATAAAAGCTTTTGATGTTTGCTGTTCTCCTTTTTCTTTTCCTTCTTTCTTTCCTATTAGCTCACACTCTTAACTTGTAGTTTAGGGTAACATTGGACTTACACCTATTGACCAGATTTTATCATCAACAAGTGGAAACTCAAAATGGATGCAAAATGCAGGTGATCAGGTTTGATAATGGAATTGAATATAACTTTGAAAAATTTAAAAAATTTTTATAAAGATGTAGGCATTGAACACCAGTTGACTACACCTTACACTCCTCGGCAAATGGTGTTATGGAAAGGAAAAACAAGATGATTATGGAAATGACTAGGTGTTTGTTTCATGATAAAGGGCTGCCAAAGTAATTCTAGGATGAGATTGCAAACACAATAGTCTTTTTACTGAACAAATTGCGAATAAAAGCTTTGTAGAAAAATAGTCTATTTGAAGCATGGTATGACTACAAACTAAAGTTGCTTAATTTGAAAACATTTGGTTGCATTTGCTTTTCTTATATTCCTCAGGTTAAGAGAGATAAATTGGACAAGAAAGTTGAACCTAGGATTTTTGTAGGCTATAGCTCAGTTTCAAAGGCTTATAGGATCTACTTACCATAAAGTAACAAAGTAATTGTCAGCAGAGATGTCCAATTCCTTGAATTAGACACCTGGAGTTAAGAGAATGACAAGAAGCTTGAGTTACAAGAGGAGAATGATGACGTGGATGAAGAACCTATTAGAGAAAGCATCATTCTATGATAATTAATCAGAAATAGATAACTGCAATGAAGGAAGAGCTTAAGATGATTGAAAATAACCAAACATGGTGTTAGTCCCAAAAATAATGATCTTTCCTTTATTGATAGTCTTTTTTTTTTATTCTAGTTTGCACGATTTATCAAAGAGTCTTTATTGGATAATCAAGATTGAATTATAGTCAGTGATTTAGATGTAATACAAAATTTAATAATAGAATATCAATTAGACAAAATAGTAACATAAAAATAAATGCAGAAATAATAAAGATGATCAGATTTTTAGAGTGGTTCAACTTCAATTGAGACCGTAATTGAAATCTACATCCATTAGACTGAATCCTCAACCAAATGGTCAATTTTATTAACAACTATAAGATTTATTTAGGCTCTTACAAACTAGTTTACATATAAAAGTTAATTGAGTTTTTGCCAGCCAATTTACACACAAAACTTAACTGGATTCTTGCTAACCTAGATATAAATTTTTTTTCACCTTCTATAAACTATGATCAACCTCATAATTTTAGAAGATACTACAAGAATTCTTTACAACTTCAACTAATTATGATCAACCTCACAACTAAAGAAGATGCAAAGGAAAGATCAACCTCTTCCTTTGTATCTCAGATTTCTATTAATCTAGAAATCCAAAAACTCAACCAAGAATTAAGAGTAAAAAATACAATACCAAAATTGAGATGTAAATCTCAATTATCTAGTATGAGTTCTTCACCAATTTGATCCAAGATCTTTAATCAAATGATATTTGAAGAGGTAGAGGTAGATTAGTTGTAGCTCTAGTTTTCTCTCTATTTTTCATAGTTGCTGAAATGAAAAATGTTATGTTTGAAATGAGGCTGAGAGATATATAGTGTGGTAATCGACATTTGAAAAATAACTAACTTTTAAGTTGTGAATCGATTCATGAATCGATTTAGAGTAGTTACTAACTAATGAATCGATTTGTCTATGAAGATCATTAAGAACTTCAAGACTGAATCGATGCATGAATCAATTTACATTATTATGTAAAGAAGTCATAAATCGATTGCCTAATCAATTCAGAAAATTTTCTAACTTTTGGTAAAAATATTTTTCAAAACATTTCTCCATGAATCGATTACCTAATCGATTCAAGTACAGTTTCACAAGATTTTTGTATGAATCAATTCACACAATATAAAATAGTTTTTATAAAACTTGCACTTGTGAAAAATTATTTGAAAACTTAGTTTGAAAAATATTTAATTTTATCTCACTTTAAGTGATTTACTTCTACCTCAATATAACTATTTTAAGAAACTTGTTTGGATCAAATTGAATGAGAACACACTTATAAAAGATCTTAGTAAAATCAATAAAAATACAATGTCTAAAGTGGATCTCTAAATGCCACTTGATTAACTTTGAATCTGCAAAATCAATATATACTAAAAAATATATAGTTAGATTGTGACATTAATCAAAATTATTTTTTAACATCAAAATAAAAGAAAGCATGATAGTAAGGCTAACAATTTTCCCATTTTTGATGGTAACAAACAATTTTAGATAAGGATCAAAGTTATTTTAAAAATGCAAATTTTAAGAGTACAATCAATAATTTTAGATAAGGGTTTTTACTCCCCCTTAAGTTTTTAGTCATTTTTCTTTTATTTCTACAATCTCATTATACTCTTATCTAAAATTTTATTAGTTCTCCCCCTTTTGACACATCAAAAAGAAATAGTGCATCATCAAAGAAGTAATAATTTGATTATGCATTCATTTTACTTTACTTCTCTTTGATGATAGATTGCACATATAATCAGAATCTTTTCAAGAAAGAATAATAACAAAATTTAAAATCCAAACCATATAATAGGGGTAAAGGGATTAAAGGATATAAAATAGTTCTTAGTTACCCTTGAAGTAATGATTCTTCTAAATTATTAGGAAAATTGTGCTAAAGATTGATGTAAGAATTATTGCATGAATCAACTTATGTATGTATATATCAGGTTTTGAACTGATTTGTGTAGCTGAATAAAAATTGTCAAAAATTTTGCAGCACTTCCTGAAGGATTAAAAATTTTGTGAATCAGTTCATAAATCGATTCATAGTGTAAAATTTTGAGTTGTAAATTAATTCATGAATTGATTTAGAAACTCACAAAAATCTTGGAAAAACTTGAATCGATTCAAGATTCAATTTAAAGAGTCCTGAAATCAATTTTCATGCAGTTTGGTTCTAAAAGTGATTAACAAATGATATATTTACCATTTCATGATCAATTGATTAGCAATTTTGAAATAATTCAACACTATTTATACCTGAAAGTTCATATCAAGTAGCTGCAAAACAAACTTAGGGAAATATTCGATGTCTAAGTTAGAATTTGCAATATATAATACAAATAAGCATAAGAGATAAAAAAAATAAAAGTATAAGAATATACTGAAGATGGGGTTTTAACATTCATGATTATGTGGTGAGAGCAACCTCTGTCCAGAAATCATGAGTTACTTCCTTATGTCACCCACAAACTTCCAAAATAAAAATCATACTTGCCTTAGTGGTACCTAATGGATCTTGGGTCCATATTTGTTAGTGAACATAGTAAGATATCTTTTAGGTAATGAAATTAATTTCTCATTTGGTTTTAGCGCATAAGTTCCATTTCTATATGGACAATGTCTAATATGATGTCCTTTTTTATTACAATAAAAGCAGGTTATATAACTAAGGTTTCTTTTTGACTTAAAAGTTTGAGATCTTTTATTAAATCTCTTTTTGTTTTGCTGTCTATATCCTAAGCCAATCTTATTTTGAAAAACTATTTAATTCTGCAACATATTGTTTAGTCTCATCTTACTATTAGTAAAACCTTGCAAAGCTTTGGTCGATGTGTTTATTTTGGATCTATAAATTTCACTTTGATCATAGACTTTACTTTCATTCAATATTTTTTTAGGTAAGAGATTTAAATCATTGTTTTCTTTGTTAATCTGCTTAATTTTCTCAAGCACTCTTTTTTTCTATTTTAGCATCCTTTAACTTTTTTTTAGTTGTTATCAATGATTCAAAAGTTCTTTGCATAGACCAATAATTTCATCATTAATAGAATTAAACTCATTATCACTATTATCATCATCATCAGAATAAAAAAAAGATTTAAATATCTTTATGTCTTCATCTTCTTGAGCCATAAGGCATAGCAGTGCTTTTTCCTCTATTTCTTCTTCTTCTTTAGAATCAACTACCTCATCATCCCAAATAGCTAGGTTGCCTTTCTTGAAGGATGTCTTTCTTTTTCTTTCTTTCATTTTCCAGCTGTCTCTTTAAGAACATAATGCAATCCTGTTTGATATGTCTTCGTTTTTTACATTCAAAGCATGTCATTTCATATTCATTCTTATTTTGTTTCCTTTTTGTGGAGCAGCTTTTCTTTTTTCTTTGTTTTTTTTTTTCTTGAAGTGGTTTCTATAGCTTTTTGCTTAATGAGACAATATCTTCTTTTTCATCTGCTTCTTCATCACTGTTTGATTCTTTATCATTAGGTTCAAATGTCATTGTAGCTTTAATTGCTAAGGTTTTTCTCTTTTTGTCATCATTATTCTTTTTATATCTTTTCATCTCTAGCACATGTTCTTCTAAGTTTCCATGGAGCTCTTGAATGGTAGGCATTCCTATTTTAAGTGATTATTTGATGATTGTCACCTTTGGTTGCCATTCTTCTATTAGGGACCTTAGAATTTTGTGCACTAAATCTCAATTGTTAAATTTTTTACCAAGAAGCATAAGATGCTTGGTAATAGCAGTAAATATTTGAATAAGGTCCTTGATAGATTCTCCTTCTTCCATTTTAAACATTTCATACTGAGAAACTAATACATGCACCTTAGATGCTTTAACCTGTGTTATGCTAACATGTGATACTTCTAATGTGTCCCATATTTGTTTGGCTGTGGTACAATTAGATATTCTCTCATACTCATTAGGAGAAAGAGAATTAGAGATAATCAACTTGACTTTGGAGGCTAAGAGATGTCTTTTTCTTTCTTCCTCAGTCTAAAGTGATTTGGGTTTTGGTTGTGTAATCCAATTAACCAAGGTTTTGGGTGGATCATATCCAACTTCAATAATCTTCCACTTGTCTATGTCATTGGCTTCAATAAAATCTCTAATTTTCTATTTCTAATATGTATAATGTTGTCCATTAAAATTAGAGGGTTTATTCAGAGGTGGATATTTAGGCAAAAGTATAAAACTAGAATCCATGATCTCCTTAAAAATAAAAGAGTATTAAGAGCTAAAGCTCTGATACCAATTATTGGTCCTAAAAATAATGATCTTTCCCTTATTGATACTTTTTTAATTTTGATTCTAGTTTGCAAGATTTATTCGAGAATCTTTATTGGATAATCAAGATTGAATTACAATCACTGATTTAGATGTAGTCTAGAATTCAATAACAGAATATCAATTAAAAAGAATAGTAACAAAAAGATAAATGCAGAAATAATAAAGAATACCAGATTTTCAGGGTGGTTCAACTTCAATTAAAATTGCAATTGAAGTCTACATCCACTAGACTGAATCCTCAACCGGATGGTCAATTTTATTAACAACCACAAGATTTATCTAGACTCTTGCAAACTAGTTTACACATAAGACTTAATTGGGCTCTTGCTAGCCAATTTACACACAAGACTTAACTAGACTCTCGTGAACCTAGATACAAAAATTCTTTTACTTTCTACAAACTATGATTAACCTTGTTATGGATGTATTTTGGTACTATGCAAAATGGGCTGGCAAAGGCCTAACAACAGATAAGTCTAAGTGAGAAAGAAGCTAAGACCACTAAATTGCTAGCTACAAGAGCACAGAAGAAGGCAAAAGCCCTAGCTCGCTAAGGGATAAGCCCTAGTTTGCATAGCTAACAATTCGCCCTGTGTGAGCTCATGTCACTTACTGCAAGCTTGCGAGTTCGATCTCACTGATCGAAGGCTGCCAGCAATTCTAGACCTGGAGTCTTAGTTCATGGGATGTAACATCTTGCCTAGCAAAGGGCTCACCGAGGGTAAACTTGAAGTAGGCCACTTCTCAGACTCAACCTATAGGGCCAGTCTACAAGAAGCAGCTAACACGGGCCCACCCATAGAAAGTAATCTACAGAAGTTGACTAGCAGCCTGCAGAAGCCATTTTGCAATAGTTTAGGCTGTCTTGTACATTTATTATTTAATGTAACAAAAATATAAATTATATAATTATATTTGTAGCCTCTCAGCCTCTATAAGTAAAAGGAGGGAGATCATTGTAAAGAGAGGTCTAAAAATCATACTGAAACTCTATAGAAATTTCACCAGATCAATAAAAGCTACTGTGGACGTAGGAACCGGTGCTACCCGATTTTAGCCAAACCATGTTAAAAATCCTTCTGTGCTGTGACTATTCTTTCTTTCCATTTCTTCACACTTTGCTTGTTCAATCAGATCATAGTTTGAGTCCTAGAACTTTTCTGGTTGACTAGATTTGGATCGAACCTAATTCCACCATCAATATTTTGGTACAGTTTATGGGGACTCATTTATATTTTGGTTGATCTTTTTTAAGCTACAATGGCTAAAGTAGAAAGAACCCCCAGAAGCTCAAACGCTCCAATTGATTAGTCGATAGGTGCTCTCACTACTAGCATCACCGTTGGTACACATCTTGAAACCCACCGCTAATCTACTGCTGCCCCCAAAATAGAAGAGGTGTAGATAGGTCACCAATTCTAGCAAGCATTAGAGAATATGGTAAGAGAGTTGGTTGACGCGATTAAAGTGCTGACACAAGCACAAACTTTGGACGTGCAAAAATAGGTTGAGATCGCTGTGCAACTTTAGTAACTATGTGAAAGGGCTTAGGAGGAAAAGTCCTCTAGACATATGCATCAGCGCTTTGACTTAGTTCACTCCACCAATCCACGAGCGAGATCAGGAGCCCGCCAAACATGTGAGAAGTGTGATAGTCAATGACCTGGGGGCTTGCATCGAGTTGAGAGCTCAAATAGGTCTAACTAAGGAAATAATTTGGGTTACTTCTCATGTGACCCAGAAATAAAAGAATTGTTTGAGAGGTTAAAGCAATTAGAGGAACACCCTCGAGCTCAAGATAATCAAGCTCATGACAAGGGTAGCTCACCATTCTCCAAAGAAATTGAAGTGTAGCCTTTCCTTTACAAACTTAAAGTCCCCGCAATTTCACTGTACGATGGGAACAACAACCCTTGTGACTACCTGAATGCATTCAATATCTAGATGGACCTTTAAACAATTGACCCTCTAGTTAAATGCCATGTCTTCCTAGATACATTAGGGGGTAGCTACATTAGGGGGCATACCTTGAGCATGGTTCAGAAGCCTCCTAGCTCACAGTATTACTAGTTGGGAAGAGTGCCAGAAGAAATTCATCAAACACTATTGAGCTTTGAAAAGACAGCTCACACCGCCTTGCCATCTCGTGATAATCTTTTAGCATAAGCATGAATCGTTGAAGGATTACATAATTAGGTTCAGGCATGAGGCCAATTTTGTAGAAAATCTCTCAAAGGGGAATATTTTGAAGACTATCTCAGCAAGACTTCGCAAAGATAGAAAGTTGTATAAAAGCCTATATAAGTTCCCAGTAAGAGATCTAGCTAAATTTTATGAATGAGTTGTCAAATAGATCAAGTGGAATGAAACCTTTGGCATGAAATCCAAGCAAGAGGGCAAGGTGGATGGTTCCACTCATAGTAAGAAGAGGAGTAATGACCGCCAAAAAATTGACTGTAATATTTAGCTCGCGAAGAAAGTGAGAATCAAGCAACCCTAGCATTAAGGTCGCCATGAAAGCTACAACATCCTATCTAACACTTAGGATAGGATCTTTGCCATAGAAAGAAACAGGGAGGATTTTGGGAAACCCAAAGCCCTGAGGGCCCCCAACAAGTTTAGAGATATAAGCAGGTTCTGTGCCTATCATAACAAGGTCGAGCATAACACCTCAGAATGTTGGAAACTGAAGGATGCCATAGATGACCTCATCAAGAGAGGTTGCTTACAAGATAACGTGATCTGACCCTTCAAGCAGTAGCCTTGACAGCCCCAATGGATCGCTGACCATGAATAAGGCCCTTCAGTTAGGACCATATTCTAATGATGTAAAGTTGTCCAACGGCTAATAAAGCCCTTCAAATCTTTCTATTTGCTAATTTTTAGCAAAATGTTATATAAGAAGAAAATTATTCTATGTTGACAAAGTCCAGCTCAAGTTCATTACTAGCTTTTCAACTGAGGCACCTTGCATGCTAAGTTCATTTCTAGCTCATCAGCTGAATTACAAAGGCATTAAGAATAAACTCGTTACCTACCTGAGCAACAAGATTACTGGTAGAGCCATTCACATTCTGCCTGAGCAACAAGATTGCTATGGAACTGAGCAATAGGATTGCTATTTTATTGAGCAATGAGATTATTGTGGAATTGAGAACGAGATTGTTGTTTCATTGAGCAATAAGACTATTGTGAAGCTAAGTAGTGAGATTATTGTTCCACTAAGTAATTGGATTGCTATTCCACTGAACAACTAGATTGCTATGAGATTGAGCAACGAGATTGCTATTTCATTGAGCAACAAGATTGCTAGCAAAGTCAAACTTATAACACCCACTAAGCCATAAGATTGCTATGGCATGGCTTATAAAGTACAGTTCTCATGCGACCTATTGCTCGTAGCTCTCATGCGACCTATCATTCATAACTCGCATGCTGATAATAAAATATTTCACATATTTAATTGTCCTCTCACTTAGCATTTTAAGGTCCAAAAATGACTTACTTCAACTGTGTCAGCATATGTTTATAGTGTGATGCCAATTGGATCATTAGTAGAAATTCTGCATAATTTGGCCATTTTGAGCAGTTTTTGTATTCTGGCCATATTTTGAGATACACTTGTCTAATTAATATGATTCTTATCTTGTAGGAAAGCTAAGAGATAGATCTACAAACTTCATGAAGATCTCCAAGGCTGAATCACACAACTGGTTTTGACACCAAAATTCTACCTCAGCTTGTCCCGAGTAGTCTGACCTCTGTTCATTCATCAGACCATATCTGGAGTTATACAAGTCCAAATAAGGTGAAACTAAGCTCAAATGGAAGTTAAAACACAATGCTAAAACTTTTATGAAGGCTTCTAGAGCTAAAAACATCATTATGAGCATGAAAAATGAGCTGCAATTTAAAGATAGAATGCTGAGTAAATGGGCCTCTATAGAATTGGTATTTTAAGGTCACAATTGGCATGGATCTTGAGCCCAATGCATCATCCTTTGCTCTAACTCACACTTAGTTAGCTGGAGACCCATAAGTTAGCGAAAAACTAGAGGAAAGTAGTCTACATTGAGCCAAAACATGCAAGGCAGTGGCAGCAAGCAAAACCAGTCTAGTAATCATTACCTTTTACCTACCCAGCAGCTGCGTTCTTCTGCCCGGGCAAAGTCAATTTCAAGGGAGTTTTTAGTTCAGTTTTTCAAGTAGTTTTAGAGTAGTTTTTAGTGTAGTGTTCTGGTAGCAGTAGTGTAGGACGTGTTCTCCTTCTTGTCTTTATATTTTCTGCCTTCAATGGAAGGCTGAGTTGTAATCAGCACAAGGGGATGACAAACTTGAAGATTAATGTGGAGATCTTGATATTCCATTCTACATTTAATTGCTGGTCATTTCTTTCCTTTTTCCTCTCTATTTTACTGTGAATATCTTAGTTGAATGGCTTCATTTGATTTAGATATTATATGATTATTGCTTAATGATCACTTATAGGAAAAGGATATGAAAACTAGGCAATGCATTGAGCTTTTGATGTGTTGTTTACTTGACTGAATCCTGACTGCTTAGGATGGATTTATTAATCATTCCAAGGATTTTTGCTATGATTTTCAACAATTGGATGAACATTTAGTGATCAAGGATGCATTAATCTCAAGCTAGTTAATTCCTTTGGGCTGGTTAGTTTATTTTCTCTTGTTTTCATTTCTGCATGTTTGTTTGTTGTAGGATTTAGTTACTGCCAACCCCCTTCCCTTTATTTTCAGCTCCTAATTTTATTGATATTATCCAACAAATGATCTTTGGGTTCGATCTGGTATTGCCTTATACTACAAGTAGAAGGTAGCTGAGTTTTATAAATTTCTAATTTGATCGATCTCGACAATCGCATTATGTATTCCACTAGGCCCAGCTCTTATATGACTTACCTATATACTATTCATCACTAATTGAGGCCCTCCGATGCCTAGATTCATTGCCAATCAAAAAATATAACCAATTGGTAATCTAAATATTTTATTTTACTATGATTTGCAGGAATTAATATCATCATTTATGATATGCAGAATGTTCAACACAACATGCAAGAAACATGAGGAAAAATTCATTCATTAAAAAAGCCTCAATGAAGTAAATTTACATCAAAAGATTCAAACTATAAATCAGAAGAAGCCTATGGCTATTACATTCTGGAAAGAAGATCGGTTTCTTGGAGATGAACTCCAATCAGTAGGAGGATCGATGGGCATGTTTGCTCCTTAATCTTCTTCTTGTCGTCCTTCTTAGTTCAAAGCTCCTTTTTAGCTTTCCGTCCAACACTAAAAATTCAAAAGAAGCTAGCAGATGTGGTTGGAAGGGCTAAACCCCACGACATGACTGTGAGAAAATAATCCAAGATCTACAAAAGATCTTTCAAAATCCTTGAAGAAGGATTGCCCGTAACAATTTTCTATGCGGTAGACCATACACGCTTCACTAAAAAGGCACACCATTAGAAATATGGGGGCTTATCTTTAGAAATATGGGGGCTTATCTAAGGCACCCATCAGATCACTCAATAAAGAGGGAAAAAAGACTTCTCATGTCTTAAATAGAGTAGCTTGGTCTCATCGGAGAGTCCGAAAGAAATCCAACCACTCTCTCTCATTAAATGCCTTGGAAAAGAACGGGGCTGACAAGCCAATGACTTTAAGACATGTCTAGTAAAAGGTATGGCTTGCAGTAGATAAAATGATAGGCTGACTTTGATTGCATAATAATCCACAAATGAAGCCTTTGCTAGCAAATTACAACTCCTAGCCCACGAAATGAGTTGAGAATTGGGGGGCTAATGTTGTGGGTGTATTTTGGTACTGCACAAAATGGGCCGACAAAGAACCAGTAATAGATAAGTCAAATGAGAAAAAAGTTAAGACCATCAAATCGCTAGCTACAAGAGCACAGAAGAAGGCAGAAGCCCCAGCTCACTAAGGGATAAGCCTCGATTCGCATAACCAATAATTCACCTTATGTGAGCTCGTGTCACTTACTACGAGCTTGCGAGTTCGATCTTGCTGAGCAAAGGCCAGTAACGATCCTAAACCCAGAGTACTAATTCATAAGACGTAACATCTTTCCCAGCAAAGGGCTCACTGATGGTAAAGCTAAAGTAGGCCCCTTCTTAAACTCAACCTATGGGACCAGTCTGTAAGAAATAGCAAACATGGGCCCACCCATAGAAAGCAATTTATAGAAGTTGGCCAGTAGCCTATAGAAGCCATTTTATAGTAGTCTAGATTGTCTTGTATATTTATTTTTTACTGTAACAAAAATACAAATTATGTGATTATATTTGTAGCTTCCCAGCCTCTAAAAATAAGAGGAGGGAGATCACTGTAAAGAGAGGTCTAAAAACTATACTGAAACTCTGTAGAAATTTCACTAGATCGATAAAAGCTACCGTGGATGTAGGAAATGGTGCTATTCGATTTAGTCAAATCACGTTAAAAATCCCTTTGTCTTGTGGTTATTCTTCCTCTCCATTTCTTCACACTTTGCTTGTTCAACCGGATAGCAGTTTGGGTCCTTAGAACTCTTCTAGTTGGTTGGATTTGGACCGAACCAAATTCCATCGTCAACAAACCTCATAATTTTAGAAGATACTACAAGAATTCTCTACACCTTCAACTAATAATGATCAACCTCACAAGTAAAGAAAATGTAAAGGGAAGATCAACCTTTTCCTTTGTATCTTAGATTTCTATCAACCTAGAAATCTAAAAACTCAACCAAGAATTAAGAGTAGAAAATACAATACCAAAATTGAGATGTAAATCTCAATTATCTAGTGTGAGTTCTTCACCAATTTGACCTAAGATCTTTAATCAAATGATATTTGAAGGTAAAGGTAGATTGGTTGTAGCTTTGGTTTTCTCTCTATTTTTCATAGTTACTGATATGAAAACTATTATGTTTGAAATGAGGCTGAGAGACATGTATAGTGTGGTAACTAATATTTGAAAAATAATTAACTTTTAAGCTGCGAATCGATTCAAAACAATTACAGCTAATGAATCGATTTGTGAATCGATTCGTCTATGAAGATCATGAAGAACTTCAAGTATGAAGATCATTAAGAACTTCAAGACCGAATTGATACATGAATCAATTTACATTGCTATGTAAAGAAGTCATGAGTCAATTGCTTAATCAATTCAAATTTTTTTTAAAACATTTCTTCATGAATTGATTACCTAATCGATTCAAGTACAGTTTCACAAGATTTCAGTATGAATCAAATTGTGAATTGATTCACATAGTATAAAATAGTTTTTATAAGACTTGCACTTGTGAAAAATCATTTGAAAACTTACTTTGAAAAATATTTAATTTTAGCTCACTTGAAGTGATTTATTTCTACCTCAATAAAACTATTTTAAGAAAATTGTTTGGATCAAATTGAATGAGAACACACTTACAAAAGATCCTAGTAAAATTAATAAAAATACTATGTCTAAAGTGGATCTCTGAATGTCACTTGATCAACTTTGAATATGCAAAATCAACAAACACTAAAAAATATATAGTTAGATCATGACATTAATCAAAATTATTTTTCAACAATAAGACAAAAGAAAGTATGATAGCAAGGTTAACACATGGGAGTTGGTGAATAGACCTAAACATAAGAAAGTTATAGGAGTCAAATGGGTTTACAAGACCAAGCTCAATGCTGATGGTTTTGTGAACACGTATAAAGCAAGGCTTGTTGCCAAGGGATATGCCCAGATGGTTGGGGTAGATTTCTTTGAAACTTTTGCCCTAGTTACTAAGTTGGATACCATAAGAATATTACTAGCCCTTGATGCATAGAAGGGCTAGGTTATACATCAAATGTATATTAAGTCAGCTTTTCTAAATGAATACTTAAAGGAAGAAATTTTCAGGGAGCAACTTGAAGGATTTGTCATTTAAGGACAAGAAGAGAAGGTATATTAACTAAAAAGGCCTTATATGGTTTAAAACAAGCACCAAGGTCTTGGTACAATAGAATTGATGCATACTTAGTAAACATAGGCTTTGAAAAGAGTTTGAGTGAATTTACTTTATATATTAAGAAGGTTGATAATGAAATACTTGTGGTATCTCTATATGTTGATGATATGCTTGTTAAAGGGAGCAGTAAGGAGTGAATTGATAAGTTTAAGGAAGAAATGAAAGATGTCTTTGAAATGATAAACCTTGGGAGGATGACATTCTTCCTTGGTATGCAGGTACAACAAAAGCAAAATGAAATATTTGTATGCCAGCAAAAATATGCAAAGTAAGTCCTTAAGAAGTTCAACATGGAAGAGTGCAAACCAAATGCTACTCCAATGAATCAAAAAGAGAAGTTTTGCAGAAAGATGGAGCTGAAAAGGTTGATGAAAGGTTATATAAAAGCCTAATAGGCTACCTGATACATTTAACTGCAACAGGCCAGATATCATGCATGCAGTGAGTTTGCTATCAAGGTACGTGCACTGTGCTAGTGAAATTCATTTCAAGCAGCAAAAAGAATTCTTAGATATGTTAAGGCCAAAGTTGATTATGAAATAAGGTTTAGTTAAGTTAAAAATTTTAGTCTATGTGGTTATTCTGATAGTGATTAGGCTAAATGTGTTGATAATATGAGAAGCACCTCAGGATACTATTTTAGCCTGAGTTTTGGAATTTTCTCATACGGTTCTAAGAAACATGAAGTCATAACTCAATCCATAGCAAAACATGTAATTGTTGTTGCTACTGTGAATCAAGCCCTTTGGATCATGAAACTCATGATTGATTTGCATATGGATCAAGAGGAAAGCACATAAATATGTGTGGACAACAAAGCTACAATTTCAATTGCCAGTAATCCAATGTTCCTTGGCAAAACAAAACACTTCAAGATAAAGTTTTATCTTCTAAAAGAGGTACAAAAGGAAGGAGAAGTGTAGCTAATCTACTGCAAAATAGAAAATCAAAGTATTGACATCCTAACAAAGGCATTTCCTAAGGTTAAATTTGAATTTTTGAAGCAAAAGCTTGGAGTATGTAGCTTCGGAGCCAAGGAGGAGTGTTGACTGGCATGACTCATGAAGTTGCTAGCAAAATACGTTTTCTTTGTTCTATTTTTTAGGTGATAAAGAAATCAAAGTGACTTTTAGAATTATGACCATCACATTATGCTATTCTTTAGACACTTAATTGATATACTCAACATATAGTAGATTTTTTTGTAATTCAATTTTCATCATGTTGTATAAATACGTACTTTATTGCTCAATAAAATGTAGATTTATGCCTTGTTATCTTTGCATTTTGGTTTCCTAAATAACTAAAAAATTTCAAGTAATCGTACAAAGGGTTACAAAAACAAACTCTCTTACACCCAAAAAAAACCTTTCACAATAAAAGTATTTATATGTTAAAAGACTTACTTAACAAGTAATTATGATCCTTATCTAATAAGAAACTTAACTTAATTAGAAAGAAAACTTATAATATGATATAATCAATAATTGATTATAATTAAAATTGGAGTAGAATCCTATCAGAGTACACTCAATCAATATTTATGCATTTACTTGGATTACAAGTTTCATATTACAAAGGCTTGACTTCAATCGGAATTTTTACTTTCCCTTCTTGTT
>JANHAO010007780.1:0-19834 GCA_026873985.1 Saraca asoca | reverse complement strand
AGAATCAATAGGCACATCAATTAGGTTGGATTCAAAACAAACAAAAGTAAAAGGATTACCTCCTGATTTCTACTTGTATTCAATCCAAGGCTTGAGTTTTGCACATTCACTTTTTTTTGTGCCTTTTGTTCTTACAATAGAAACACCAAATAGATTTCTTGAAATTACCCAATTTTGGACCTCCAACATTGTGGTTTTGATCATTGCCTGACTTCTTTGATTCCTGATTTTTATTATGATTTGCAGGTCGATTTTTCTTGGGTTTCCAATTACCTTTGCCCTTGCCAAAAGGGGGTTTACCTTGAATAGTCAGAAGGGACATTTCACTCCTTTCTTTCTTCAGTTTCTCTTCCTTAGCCACACACTTTGTAATCAACTCATTGATGGTCCATTTCTCACCAAAGGTATTATAGGTTGTTTTAATCTGGGTGAACTCAACAGGTAGGCAATTTAGGGTATGAGAGACAATATAGTTTTCATTCAGATCAATGTCATGGACTTTTAGCTTGGTCTTAAGATGAACCATTTTTAGAATGAATTCCCTTACCCCTCCTATGTTGTCATACCTCATGTTAGTTAATTGTTTCATCAGATATCTGGCTTTCGCATTATCGGATACTTAGTATCTATTGCTTATAGTAGTTAGGAATTCTCTTGCACTTGTGGTCTCAGGCAAATAACTCAGTAATGCTCAGAAACTGTCCTTTTAATTACAATCAAGGAGAGTTTGTTGGACCTCTCCCACTTAACTAGAAGTTCTTTCTACTCATGTGTTCCCCCTTCATCAGGAACAATAGGCCTATCTTCTCTTAAAGACATATCTAGATCAACAATTCCCAAAGAAAACTCTATGTCCTGCTTCCATTTGCTAAAGTTTGATCCAGTTAGCATCTCGATTGATGCAAAACAGTTATTCATCGAAAAGGTAACTGTTAACACAAAATAGGAATACATTAGAATAAATAATGAGGGCAAGATTTAGCTTCAAATTAAAATAAGCTATCACTGTGAGGCTAGCTTAACATCATACATTCCCCTTTGGGCAGAATGTGCAACCATGGTTAGAATCTCATATGAGTTAATCAATGAGAATGCACTAGGTTTGAAAATCCATCCCCTTTAGGCAGACAAATTTTCTAGACTAATACATTCCCCAATAAATTCATCCATTATCAAAGCTCCTTGTTAAAACACACAATAACCCCTTTTAGGCTGGTAATTGTATACAATAACTAGAAACATTCCTCTAATATTAAAATTTTCATAAAATGATGAGTAATCCCACTTTGGTGGTAATCACCCACAACAATTCATGAAAAATTTTAATCAGGAACCAGTTTCTCTTGTCCAAAACACATGAATCACATTGCACAGCATTCTTGAAGGTTTTGCACTTAAATAGTCTAGATCAAACCATGCACAACATTTTATTTAGCACAAACATCATGAGTTTAGCTTAATAAATCAACCAGGGTAGGAAAAATTTCACAAAATAGTCTAACGCGCACCTTCACATGCCGTCATATACCTTCACACATTGACAAGCGTTGCCACACGTCAAAATGTGCCAACACACTGACCACACGTGCTTACAAGTGCGTAAAATGCATATGCCTAACTTATCATCTTCAACCTATAGTCGAGTCGACCCAACTGTAGGCTAGACCCGAACAAACCCAAATGGGTCTGGCAGTTTTTCGGCATCTTTTCACCTCTTTCTGGTGTCATTTCACCTTCTTTTAATCCGATTTTAGCACAGATTGATCCAAAACTTTATTTTGTTCAGAAATTACCAAGGTTTTTCCTAGCTCCTTAGCCCAATTATACCAAAACCTATTTAGGCAAAATTGAAGGTTTGTCCTAAAATTTTATGTAATTTTCCTATAGGTTTTGTTCATTACTACTAGATATACAATGTAGATGTCATCTAGGACATCAATTCTCACTAAAATCATGAAATTGTAATTTAGGTTTGAAAAATTCGAGGTCTAATTCCAAAAATTAAAATTTTAATTACTCTCTTAATATTCCATAAAAATTAGGAATTCTCATATCAATGGACTCTGAAAATTCTAATCTATCAAGGCCCTAATCTATCATATCCCAATTTTATAGAATTCATACAAAGTAAAATTACAACTATAATGAGATCTAAGCATTTCATCAGACCCTAAATCATGCAATTCTGGCTCTGATATCAGATGTAAAAAGGAATCAAAATAATGTGATTGCATGAAATTAGAATACTGAGAATATTGGACACATACATGTGGAGGCCATAATTAGCTATACCCACAGATGATCTAATTGCTTCCAGATCTACAACCTGTAGAGGTGAAAAGTTAGGAACTTCCTTTACAGCTTCTACTATCTTCAAGAACGCTCTGGATAGGGAGAGGAACTTAGACACCTTAAAAATCATCTAAGTGCAAAAGGGACCTAGCCAATATATTAATCCTTAGGCCCTCCCATCATGGGCTTTAAGGTTAAGGCCTACACTTTTAAACCCACACCAATCAGTAATAGATGTCCTAGCCTAATGCAAATGGATCACCTTAATAGATTAATGGGCTATCTTTTGCATCCACTTATAAATTATGTTTTAACCCAATTATTTGAATAAAACAAAAAAAAACAAAATTATTTGCAGCCCACTAGAAGAATTATAAAAATAATTCTTACTGCAATTACTATGATTCTCATTTGTTCCTTTATGCATATTTTATAAAATGGATTCGTCTTTTTTTATGTCACACTCCTCTACCATATGAAGGTTTTGATTGAAGTGTTATTCTTAATGGCACTTTGTTCAAAGTTAGTATATATAACTGGTTAGATAAATCCCACTTTGATGTAATTTGTTAACAGTGCATGTGCTTTTGCATTGGTTGATTGTGCTAATATAATGATATAGTTATTTATGCTCTAATAACTTGCTCATATCTGACTTTTGAGTGTGCCTTGGCATGTCTCAATATGATATTTTTAGACTAAGTTATTTTACTCTGAATTGTTCATTTTTGGAGCTAATGATCATTTACCTTGAAGAAATGTGGGCTTGTCCATGTTTCTTTGGTGTGTGGCTGGATGTAGAAGTTCTTTTGAAAATGTCCTACATTCTTATAATAAGTAATGGTTTAAATTACAAATTTCTAATTGTTAGATGCTAGGTGGGGATCTCAAGGGTATTTTAGACTAAACTTTGACCGCTAGAGTGATCCCTTCCTATCTCTAATCATTCAACAATTTAATGTTAGTAGTTCCTAAGGTAATATTCTCTTAATTCCTTTAAAAGTTGTTGATACATAAATATTCATCATGATAGCATATTGAAGAGCTATATTATCTATATGAATTAATGAACATCGCATGGTCTATATGAAGATGAAATTATCATTTATTCAGCATTTTTCATGGTAGTGCTAAGAAATTGCTATAGGGCTTTGTGTATTAATACAGAGATAGGAAAGAAAATAGAGTCATTTGTTGAGCTTCTAACTAGTAAAATCTCTCTTCCTTATACTTTGTGTAGTCTTCATTGACAGGTTGTAACAAAATGAAAGTGTTAATTCTAGATGTATTTCATCCAAATTTTGTAGATAAATATAATATTATGGCTAGCAAATACTCTTAGAAAAGATATGGATGAGATCACAAGGATACAAGTCATGCATTTGAACCTTTTTCCTTTGACACATGGGATGCATAGGAGGATTCCATTGTTTGAGTAAATATTGTTAAAAAAAATACCAATTCAATCTTTCAATTAAAAATTAATACTCATTCTAAAGTTTTTCTGTCACGCCCCAATCTATGGAATGTGACTGACGTAGAAGGTCACTATCAGGAAACCCCCTACAAGCCTTATCATACAACAATGACATACAATTAACCAATACTATCTAAAAGTGCATATATCATTTTTAATGAAAATCAGGTAGAGTTTCCTCTATGTTCTATATACCTAGCCACAAAGGCTATACAATAACATAATAAGGCTACATGCCCACCACAACCTATATGATACTATAATAATATACAGGAGCCCAAACTATACAATTTACATCTTACTAGGCATCCAGCAATCATACACAGTACAAGCATACACAATCTTACCAACTGCCATTGATTTTCTATCATTTTATACCTTTATTCTTCGCAAAAAGATCCACTCGAACTAAGAGTAGATCCCATATTAGTGTGAGGTAGAAGAGCGGTAGAAGAATCCGAAACTCTGAAAAACATGGAAAAAAAGGGGTGAGTTTCATAGAAACTCAGTGAGTAAACAATCCCATGGTCAGTTAAAAATCTCATTTAAAAATCATGCTTGAAAGTGTGTATATATATAAATATAGCTGTGAAAATATGCTTACCCGTTTAGATGTCATAACTTCACAATAAGTTTGCAAGCTTCAGTCATTAAAATAATTAAACAATTGTAATGTAACATTTAACAAAAATGAAATATAGAACAATACATGATATTAGGGAAAATATCCATCGCAATGTGAACATAAGAAAATATTTAATAAATTTTATAAAATATAGTAATGCATATATAAAACAATCAACTGGAACACCAATAGAAAAATTCCTAGAGCTAATCATACATTATAAATATAACTCCACCACCACCCCAATCCATCCATCACGCCTATAAGATGTTTTGTTCACAAGTGCACTTAAGGGTTACCACTAAATTTCTCAGTGGGTCCAGAATCCTAAATCAATAATTTTAAAATATCATGTAATATGAAAATATTATTTCGAGTAAGTAACATTTATCAAAATATACATATACATACTGATGCACTTTCATAACTATTATTTAAAATGATTCATAATATTCTTTACAATAAAATTATATTTATACATGGGATCATTATGTGAGGAGGATTGTTCACTCACCTTAAACACCCTTGGAAGCTAGATCAACTAACTTGGGTTTTCAGTTGAAGCTTCAAAATTTGGATGTTAGTGAGCTTATTTAGTCTAAAGGAATATATCTAGATTGAATCTATAAGAAAAATTCTAACTTTCATGAATTTTGAAAATAAGAGTTCAAACTAAATCTACTTAGAAAGTTGATGTAGGTAAGCTATAAAATAAATCTTTTGTTCTAGGATTATTCACTAGAGTTTAAAGTACCAGTGGCCAGCTCACCACTGATGATAACTTCACTGGCAAGCCAATAGAGAAGTCAGCCAAAGAAATAACTAGCCGAAGCTTGTAGAAAATTGAGAACTACAGGGAGTAATGTTCGGAGCTGCTAAAGAAAAAGGACTGGTGATCTATTGTTACTTGGACGGCACCGAACAGAGAAGGAAGATCGGCTGCAGTCCTGGTTATCCCTTTCGGCGGAGAAGTAGAGCCGAAGCAAAGGAGGTCCATGGCTGCTTTAGTTCATGCCAATCAGAGTTCAGCTCAAAGACCCAGCAAGAGCAGAAGGATGTCGGAGCAAAGAAGAAAATGAAGCCAGAAGGCGGCCAGAGACAGTAAAAGAAGAAAAAGACTGAAGCTGTAGAGGAAGGAGAGAGGAAGAACGCTTCGGGCCCAGAGGAAGAAACAACCCACTTAGGCAAGCAAACCGACATTAAAGGCTGCCGGAGAATGGAGTTCGGTGGTCAAACGTGGCTGGATGGCAGAGGGATGAAGGAAGGAAGAAGACCGAAGTAGCTACAAGGGAGGAAGAAGCTTGGGGAGTGCACTGGAGGAAAAGGCTAGCTGGAGAAATTTCTACTGAAATAGAAATGGGGCAATTATAGTTTAACCCCAAAACTTTTTACTAACTTCAAACCAGAAAAATTAGAAATTATAATCAAACCCCAACAAATTTTAAAACTTTTCATTTTGGTCCCTCAGTAACCTTTTTTTTTTTTTACTAAGATATTACATTTTCTTAAGCATTGTTGTATTTATCTTTAAGGAACTAAAGAAGCTATCTTTGCTGATAAAGAAGGTATCTTTTCTGAACAAGTATATGCTTTTCAAGTTGGCAAGCGGATAAGTAGATGCAACAAGGTAGGTCCCTACTTATACCCTAATAGAACTGTAATTGTTCCATTGAGACTTCATATAATAGTTTTCTTTTTCCTTTTTTCTATTGGGGCTATAAGGAGTAAACCTACTAAGAAATGCTTAGTTATCATAAATTCTTACGCACTATTAGGCATGATTTCATCACTATTAATTAAATTTATATATATAAATATGATGCGTTATAATATAATTCAATAGATCTGTTAATTTAGCTATTATGGATTTATCCTATTTTTCAACAATCGGTATCAAAGTCAAAATTTTCTTTTATGTTACAAAGCTCAATTTTGTACAATTTTTTTTGTTTAATGATTTTATATAATTAAATTATTGAAAATCCATAATATATGTTGAGAAAAAAAATTATGCGTTAAACATTAAAATTTTTTCTGCCTTTTTTGTATTGTTTAATTGCATAAATTATTTATAAACTTTATGAAATTTGAGATGGAATCACAAATTGAATTAATTTAGTTTTTCTAGAATTTCTTATTAAATTAATTTGTGATTGCATCTCAAGAGTCTAATGTGCAAAAGGTACAAATTGGTTTAAATAAATATTGTTGAAAAAGATGAATTTTTGAAATTATATATATATATTGGGGCAAGAAGTTTCTTTTGCAAAATTTTGATCAATTATAAGGTATTTGTTCAAATTAATTAAGGTTTAATTGATAGAATGATGAGGTAGACAAAAGCCCTCAATCAATTTTGAAAAACCTGAACTATTATTGCATCAATTTTCAAATTCTTGAGATAATTTTTTTTTCAAAAACTTGAATTAGTTTTAGTTTTTCCAATTGCTAATTTTGTGAATTAATAAAGGGTTTTGATGGAGAATGATATGGATAAAGAAACCCATGTAAGAATTTTATGAAGAAAAAAAAAATAGCTAAATTGAAGGAGTTTACAAATCGGGTCAAGTCTAATTATATAATTGGCTACTCATGCTAGTCATGCATGAGGCTATACACCACCATAAAAGTAGCAAATGATGATAAAAATTATATCATCATACTCCACTCTTTAAGTTCTATTTGTGATAGTTTTTCATATTTTTCTAAAAATATTTTATTTGTTTTTTCCCAATTTATTTAAGTAATTATTTAACGTTATTTAGGCCTAAAAATTTTATTATGTGTTTGCAACAAATTGGAATACTATTTGTAATTTTTTAGATTTTTCTAGAAATAAGATTATTTTAATTATTTTTTACCTAATTTATTTAATTATTAATTTGATATTATTTTGGTCTAAAAATTTTGCCATATGATTTCTACATTTTGTCCTATTTTTGAAATTTTTCTAGAATTTTTTACTAATGTATCATTATTATTTGAATTTTGTATGTTAATATGCATAGAATTAAGGTTGTGTAGAAATTATATTACTCATGTTATTCAGGCATAAAAATTTATCATATGATTCTTACATATTATACTACTATGTGTAATTTTTGTGAGCTGATTTGATATTGTTTGAATATTTAAATATTTTTTGGATTATTGCATGCAAATTTGTGAAATTATACAAGAATCGAATTTTGACTCATATTATGCTATTAAATTGTGTGTAATTATATACTCACTTATCGTGACACTAGTTGCATAAAATTTTACTAAGGTAAAATTTTAATTGTATATAGAAGAGTGCTACATTAATAATATGTATACCTTATCGATTTAGTATTGTTAATATGGTCTATTGATGATAATGTGAGTATTAGAGTTATACATTATGTTCTTAGAATTTTAAATGCTTTATCGGTATTAGGTTTTAAGAATATATTGTTCAATTCTTATATTATATTATAAAGCTTTAAATTTCCTATTAGTGTTAGGTTTCATAATGCAATACTATTTGGAATTGCAACGTTATTGAGGAAATATTATAGCATGATTATGTTGAACATGCAATTTTAGAAATTTATGATAAATGTCATAAATTGTTATTTCCTCAATCTTTTGTTACCTATGTAATTGATTATTGTAAAGATGATAAATAGGACTAATTATGAAAATTAGGCTAAATGGAAGATATCTGAGCTAAATTGCTGATATCATATTTGATAATCACTAAATTACGTATTTGGCATAGAGAAAGGAAAAGCCAAAGATAGATAATGACTCTGCTATTGCATAAGGGCTCTTCCTGAAAAATGAATGAACTCTAATAGAGTGTACTTAATGGTTATGATGTATACTAAGGATAAGACCATCATGAAAGACATTCCTAACTCTCTAAATACCAAAGTGATTGTAGATTTTATAGCTGATAAATTTGTAAAGTTTGATAAGACTAAAAATGATATTACCTCTCGTTGTTAGATAAAACTATTTAGAATGGTGTTAGTGGAATTAGTGAGCAAATCATAAAACCAGTATATTATTATGATTGCTCATGGGCATCAAAGTAGACGTAGAAAAAGTCATTTGATTTAGCATATTTTAGAATCTCTTTCAGTTAAAATTGATATTCTTTAGACATCATATCACACCCAAGAGGGTGAGTAAACTTTTAGTAAAATGACCTCTATAGTTACTCAAGCAAAAGATGATATAAAGAATTGAAAATCTTTGTATTCACTTTGTTTCACATAGATTAAGTATTGAGCATGGAAATAAATCATACCTCAAATAACCTAATTTTGAGAAACAAGAAAGCTGATTTAAGTGTGTATTATAATAAATCAAGATGTTCCACTGGCTCTAGTGAGGCATTTCATCAAACACTTGATGGTTAGATGGAGGTGGCATTATAAATTTATTATAACTAATAAGAAACAAGAGGAAGTCAGGTGATAAAAGTTGATAGTCAAATTGGAAATGGTGGAAACATGCACGATGAATATATAGAAGTAATTGTCATTTGGAAACTAAAGAGTTAATTAGCTAAATACTGTGGTTGGATACAAAAGAATTATAATTAATGTGAGATCCTTAATGCTGTAGAATACGTGTCCAAGTGATATCTTTATAAAAGAATAGAATGATTGATAAAAGAAAAGATTTTTCATAACCTACACTTGTCCCTTTTGATATATATATATATATATATTGCTTGCATCAAGGGAGATACTCCTTGCTATAGTTAATGAACCAAAATGAT
Source organism: Saraca asoca (assembly GCA_026873985.1). Lineage (NCBI taxonomy): Eukaryota > Viridiplantae > Streptophyta > Magnoliopsida > Fabales > Fabaceae > Saraca > Saraca asoca. Next base: position 10,687 of record JANHAO010007780.1, on the reverse strand, counting down.
AGATGTATTAGAGTTAATTCACAATAATGTAAGTGAATTAATTATGTCAAGTGTTATGAATGGATACTAATATTTCACCTTCATTGATGATTGTTCAAGTTTTGGTTAAGTGAAAATACCTACTAAAAAGTTGGAATCCTTAAGTTCTTGTGGGGTGTTTAAAGTTAAGATTGAACTAAAAAATGATAGGAAAATCAAGTGTATCAGTTCTAATAAAAGTGGTGAGTGTTATGAAGATATAATAAACTAGCATGAATTTTGATTCTTTAGTAAGATATCTCTAAGATTATGAATTTTTTATGCTAACAATCTTATGCCTAGAACACCTAAACTTATATGCTCACAAACATGATCGGATGCATGTTGGTGCATTTAATTTTACTTGACTTTATATAGCGCAATGTTTTAAAGACAGTGGTGTATATTTTGAATCAAGTCCCTAGTAAATCTATATTTAAAACCCCATATGATTTGTTGTATGGAGAAAAGCCTAGTCTTCGGCAGTTCCATATCTGGGGTTGCAAGGCTAAAGTGAAGCCATATGATCCCTTCATTAAGTAACTTGATTCTCATTTTGTTGGATGTTGTAACGGCTACAAAAATAGTAAATTTTATTGTCTGATTCACACCACCAAGGTTATTGAAAGACCTTATTTTTTTGTTTATTAATTAGAAAATAGGAGTAAAAGATTATGTAATATCTCTTTTAAAAAGGTATAAGTTGCTATTCCATTAGAACTATCACTGATTGAAAAGAAACTAAATAGATCCAGAGGATGATCCAATATAACATACGATAAAACTAATGGTGGAAATTAGAAAGCTTCATGCTTTGTTAGTAGTAAGAAAAAAAACCAAATCTTGTGAATATAATACCCTTGAGGAAATCTTAAATGGCTCATACACTAGATATTACTAATAAGTATGTGATATACCTGCAAGAGCATAAACTTGACGTCAATGATGGATTATCCTGATGATCCATAATGATGTGTGAGATCATATAGAGTTACCTAATGGTTGCAAGTCTATTGGATACAAGAGGGTCTATAAGACCAAAATGGATACTTAAGGGGTGATTGAGAGGTATAAGGCCATATTGGTGACAAATGGCCTCATTTAGAAAGAAGGCTTTGATTGTAGAAATGTTTTCTTATCTATTTTAATTGAAGACTCATTTTGAGTTATTATAGCACTGGTGGCTCATTTTGACTTGGAGCTTCACCAGATATATGATGGCCTTTTTGAATGGTAATTAGCTAGAAACTATTTATGTGAACTAACTAGATGATTTCCAAAAAAAAGGTAAAGAATACTTAGTGTGTAAGTTGAAGAAGTCCATTTATAGCTTAAAACAAGCGTTTAGATAATGGTATATCAAATTTGATGAGATAGTGACTTCTTTTGGTTTCAAGGAGAATACAGCAGATCAATGTATCTACTGCTTGATTAGTACGGGCAATTATGTGATCCTTGTGTTGTATGTTGATGATATTCTCCTTGCAAGTAATGACATAAACCTATTAAATGAGACAAAGCAAATATTGTCACAACATTTTGATATGAAGGATCTCAATGATGCCTCATTTGTATTGGGCATACAAATTCACTATGATAAACCCTGGGGTATTCTTGGCTTGTCTCAAAGATCATATATTGAAAAGTGCTCGAGAGGTTCAATATAGATTTATGCTTTCATTGTTCTATTCAAAAGGGTAAGTTTCTTTCCAAAGCCCATTATTCTCAAAATGAAGATGAGAAATCCAAAATGAAAATAGTCCTATATACTTCCATTGTAGGTAGCCTGATATATGCTCAGGTATGTACATGTCATAATATAACATTTGTGATTGGTGTACTAGGAAAATATCTGAGCGATCCCAATTAGAGACATTAGATTGCTACAAAGGAAGTTATAAGGTACATACAAAGTACAAAGAACTATATACTAACCTATAAGAGATCTAATGATCTTATTGTCACAAGCTACTCAAAGTATGATTTTACTAGTTGCCCAGATAATAAGAAGTCGACATTTGAATACATTTTTATGATGGCAGGAGGAGTTGTATCATGGAAAAGTATTAAGCAGTCAATATAACAATATCCGCTATAGAAATAAAGTACGTCGCATATTATGAAGTTACTCATGAAGCTGTATGGTTAAGGAAATTCATATCTTGTTTTAATATTGTTAAGAGCATTTCAAGGCCCTTAACTATATATTTCGATAATGCTACTATTGTATATTTCTCTCAAAACAATAAAAGTAATGCTTATACAGAACATTTCAATGTAAAGTATGAATTTGTAAGAAAAAGAAGATATGCAAGCATCAAACTTGCATTAAGCATGTTTCCACATATTGTATGCTCATGGATCCACTAACCAAAGGCTTAATAGTGCAAATATATCATGGTCATGTTAAGAATGTGAGATTAACTGAGTCTTTTAATGTTCAGGGTTAGTGGGAGTTTCATGTTTCTAATTGAAACATTGTTATCTGGAGATTAGTGAAATATTTATAATAAAATATTCATGTTTTGCCATATATTGTTCTTTGTGAATGTTATTTGATTATGGCATGTTATTGGAGACATTTAGACTCTGTCTTACTATCGTGTTAAGAATATTAATTCTCATTTGGCATCTTGTACGGATGCATGGACCATTTCATCAAGATATACATATGATCACATTTTGATATGTGTATTTGGTTTCTCACACATTCCACATTATGTTTCAATTGTTAGAACATATGTATTCAAGATATATATGACATTGGCATCCCTATCAGATATGATAATCTACATTATTAGGTATTTATGCTTGACCTATGGTTGTAATGGTATCATTGTTATTGTTGTTAACATTCATTGTTATGGCCACATATTGTAATCCAAGTTCTGATTTAATAAACTATGTTCTCTAAGTGGGAGATTGTTGGAATTTTCCTATATGGGCTACCATACTTTAATAAATTATATATATTGGATTGAATGAATGTCATAACAACTAATTATTATGGGTCAATTAATTATGTGATCTAATTATTGGACCTGTAATAACACCTAGGCCGTTGATAGACTTTAATAGTGTGAGTCTTATCACTAAATCAATGATGATGAGTCAGTTAGCCTAATAGGATTACAACAAAATAAGTTTTTACTTATATCTTAGTAGAGCTGTAGTTGCCCCATTAAAACTTCAGATATAATTTTTTTCTCCCTTTTCTCTATTGGGGTTATAAGGAGTGAACCTACTAAGGAGTGCTTTGTTATCATGGATTCTTAAGCAATGTCAAATATGATTTTATTACTATTAGTTAAATTTATATGTACAAATTTGATGCATTGTAACATGATTCAATAGATCTGTTGATTTAACTATTATGGATTTATCATATTTTTCAACAACATTATCCCATGACCTAGGTCCTTAACATAAATGATATTGTTTGGATGTTAATCTTTCTAACATTTGACTATGTTTGAATTAAACAATTAATAGTTTACCCTTCCTATTTTCAAGCATTGTCCCATGTGTAGAGAATGCTTCTAATTACACTAACTTGTATGCTTGATGTTTCATCGGCTCATTATTAACTCATACAACTTTGATTTATTGAGCTCCTTTAAGTTTTTTTCATATTCCCTTATCTTGATTAGGGACATCTAGGCCAAAATGGTCATGATAGAAGAGTTTGAGACTTCTTTGCAAGTTTTACAAGCATTGAACATAGATATATCTGTTGAATTACACGACATCAAGATATTTAAGCTCATTATTCTATGGGTTTATGATTTTTTTTCCATTTCAATTGGCAAACCATATCCTATGCATGACAATAAACATATAAAAAGTGTGTCTAAAATGCTCATTTAGAGTCTCTACTGAGTTCCAATGCTAATCAAGATATCATCTGGCCCTGTTTAATATTTACCTCCAATGCTATGATAGGAATTCACCTAGCAATGTTGCTACATTTTGACTTAATGCTGTTCAAGTCAGATACCATAAGGTAGATGGCTATAGTAGATATTTTGTTTTATATGAATCCCAAATAGAAAGTTTAATGCTAAAATACTTGAACCTTGTTAGAAAGTAATATTAGTAATTAAATTATTAAGTTATATTATGGGCTTAGGTTGTCTTGTGAGCTTGCTTGTAGTGCACCCAGAATTAAGGGATAGTCTTTATGTTTCTTAGGAGCTCTATATAAATAGAGCATTGGGTTTATATCTAATGTATCAATTCAGTCTTATTTCATTCTATTATAACATTATCAATGTTCTTTCTCTAATTCTCTTTAGTCTATTTCTACTTTTTGCCCTTCTTTAAACCCTAATTATTTTCTCAATATGATAGCAAAGTGATATCATCCACCTTAAAGCCTAGTGGGTTATACCGCTTCCAGCAACCTTAAAAAAAAAGTTTATGCTTCACTATATAATTTTAGGTTTTCTATTTCTATTTTTTGTTATCCAATTTATAATTAAGTTGTTGTTCCAGTAGATTTTTTTAGGTTTATTTATTTTTTAGTTACTATTTATTGAGTTTTTTTTAAAGAAGACAATTAAAAAAAAACCCAAACTCATTCTCTCTTGCTTACCAAGACCTATAGATTCATTCAGATATTTATTGAATTCCCTAAGGAAAATTTTATTTTGTAGCTAAAAAAAACTCTCTTTGCAACCAAGTCTAGTTGGAAATTCAAACTTCGATGCATCAAGTTTAGGTTTTCTCAAGTTGTCTAGATAAATCTAGTTAGAAATTCTATTCTAAGTGTATATAAAGTTTGGATTTTTTTGAAAGAAAGTCGAGTATATTGCAAAAAAGTTGTTGGATATGGCTTCCAGGATATCTTCATATTACTGCTACTAATGCAGTCGATTCATGAAGGTAGGGAGATAGGACATAGTAGTTTGCCTAGACTGCAACAGTGGATTCATGGAAGAAATTGAATAGCCACCTCAGTTCCATATGGATTCCTAGAAATGGCAATGCACATGATCAGCCATCATCCCAATTCTGATAAAAATCTCCACCTTCCTTTGTAGAGGACTAGTGGAAACAGTAGTGATCGTTTGTTATTCAACCTAGTTATCATGCTTCATGGATCTATTGATAGGTCGAGTCAAAAAGAAAGAATCGCGAGTTTGAACTCTGTTACAAAGATGGCACTGGTTCTAGGCTATGGCCTTTGTCTCTAAGCATGTCAGATAATCCGGGTTTTATAGGCTTCTGGAGCAACTTTCTCAAATTAAAATCAATGGTTTTAGGAGATATGAACACCTACCAACATTAAAAGCCACTATTGATTCATTGCCAAAATCAATCACAATCATTTAGCCACAAAATCACATTCTATTGCTTTTGTTTTTTGAATTCGATTTATATTGTTATATTAGTAGCAATTACTTTGAAATTTCGTGTGAGTCTAACTGGTTATTTCTAGTTTGGTTTGAAATTTTCTGATTATTTTGGGTTTGTAATGGCTGCTTGGCATGGAGAGGTGAATTGGTTAATTGTTGTGATGTTTTGCATATGCAAGAATCTAAACCAAATCAGTGCTATTGTTCTGGTGGTACGAGAGTGATTTTTGCTTCATTTCATTATTTCTTAGCATTTAGTGCTTTTGTTCTTTGGTCCACCAGAATTCATTTTTGGGATGGTGGAGATGGACTTGGTGAAATGCTACAAGAAGTAGCTTTTCCACAACATTGTCAAGTAACAATGATTTTGGTGCTATAAAGATGTTGAGTTTAACTCTACTTCTTGCAACTTTCTTATGGGTGAAGTTGTGTTGCTATATGTTTTAAGTACATTTTGGTACTATTCACGTTTGGATAATTTTAATTTTGGTACATAAATTTTTTAGGTTTGAGTGTTGGTGTTCAGGGGGAGTTGTTCGTGTTAAGAGAGAAGAATTATGAAGTTGTGCTTAATAATGAGACATACATGTGTATTTATAATGAAAATATATACATCAAGTATGATTAAAATAGAGTTTTAATATATCTATAACTTATTGATCTATTTAAACTTATCACTTATCCTATCTAGGCTTATCACTTCTCTAATCGTAGGCTTATCATGTAACTAACTTTTTCACTAATATTCCCCTTTAAGTTGGAGCATAGATATCAAACATGTCTAACTTGCTACACATATCATCAACTCGTTTTTCTAGAAGTGCCTTAGTAAATAAATCAATAAGTTGATCTGCCGATTCTAATTCTAATATGTCTAAGATCAATAGCCCCTTCCTAAAGTTTTTGCCTAATAAAATGACAATAAACCTCTATATGCTTTGTTTGCTCATGAAAGACTGGATTTGTAGCAATATGAGTAGTAGTCCAATTATCACACAATAACTGCATAATTCCAGAAGGCTTAATCCCTAGTTGACAAAGAAGGTAAGTTATTCACACAAGCTTAAATGTAACATAAGCCATGGTCTAATATTTGGATTCTACACTTGACCAAGATACAACATCTTGTTTCTTGCTTTTTTAGGACGTAAGATTTTCACCAACAAGTACACAATATCTTGAAGTAGATCTTTGATTCATAGGACATCAAGCACAATTTGCATTAGAAACCATAGTGGCCATGATTTTTATACAAGATTTCACGCCCAGATGCCTTCTTAAGATATTTTAAGATGTGTATAATTGCATCCCAATGAGAGGTTCTTAGAGAATTCATAAACTGACTTACTACACTTATTAGGAAAGCAATGTCAAGCCTAGTAATAGTAAGATAAATCAATTTCCCCACTAACCATCTATATTATTCTGGGTCTTCTAGTAGTTCTCAATTTTCTAATCCAAGCTTAACATTAGGAATCATTGGGGTATCACATGGTTTGATCCTAAGCAAACTTGTTTCATTCAAAAGATCAAGCATATATTTTCTCTGTGACAAGAAAATTCCTTGCTTATTTCAGGCAATCTCAATACCTAAGAAGTACCAAAGTGCTCATAGGTTCTTAATTTGAAATTTGGTTTGAAGAAAAGTCTTCAATTTTGAGGAATAGAAGAGACCGGAGAATCCTAAGGATTCGAATAGACAAGAAAATGTTTATCAATAGATTTAGAGTTTGACACCAAGCAAGAAGACTCAGAAGATCCAAAAAATAGAATCGACTCAAAGAAATTAACATTAGAAGAGACAACGTGACGACCCAATTCAGAGGATACCCTTTTTGAGTTCGAGAGTATCCAAAAAAGGCATATTTCAAAGATGGGGATCTAACTTAGAAATATGAGGATAATGATCCTTAACAAAACATGTGTAGCCAAAAACACGTAGAGTGAGAGGAAGCAATGTTTGAGAAGGGAACAAAAAAGAATAAGGTACCTGACCATCAAGAATTGAAGACGACATGCTATTGATCAAAAAACAAGTTGTAGCAATCGCATATGCCTAAAACACCTTAAGCACTTCCATTTAAGACAAGAGAGTATGAGCAACCTCTAATAGGTAATTTTTTCCTTCAGGTACTCCATTTTGTTATGGAGTAATTGTACAAAATAACTGATGAATTATATCATGCTATAACAGATAAGAAGAAAATTTTGTTAAAAAGTCTTCTTCAGCTTTATCACTTCAAAAGTTGCGTATAAGTATTTGGAATTAATTTTTAATTTCAGCATGAAAGACACAAAAAGTATCAAATAATTTTGATTAGCTTTTCATCAAATAAAGCTAAGTAACTCTCAAATAATCATCAATAAAAGTAACAAAATAATGATAACTAATTTTGAAAACAATGGATAAAGACCCCAAACATCTAAATGTACTATCTCAAAAAAGGATGCAACCCATTTATTGACTTAAGCAATATAAGGTGTTGTTTAGCAAACTGACATGACTCACAATTTAAAGTAGAAACATAACTCAAACTAGGATATAAGTGTTTCAACGATGCTAAACAAAGATTACAATGTAACTTATGTGGAGTGAGGGTAGTAGATGTAGAAATTGGTTGAGGAACTTTTTCATCAAGAATATACAACCCACCATATTCATATCCCCTACTAAAAATCTTCTTCATCAAAGGATCCTAAAAAACACAATAAATAGGAAAAAGAAAACACCACAATTATAAGTACATGTTAATTGGCTGACAAAAATTAAATTAAATGTGAACTTGGGAAGACATAAAACATTGGGTAAAGAAATATTAGGTGTACCATTAACTATATCACTTCCCACAATAGAAGCAGTAGACCCATTAGCTAAAGTAACATGAGAGGCAAAAGAGTTATGAAAAGAAAACAAGATACCTATATTGCCTGTCATATGATTAGTAGCACCTGAATCAATTAGCCATCTAGTATTGGAACTAGAGAGACACATAGTAAAATTACCTGTCTGAACCATAGTGGCAGTAGACTGAATGGGTGATGACTACTAAGAGGCCTAGAGTTAAAGATATTGAGCATACTCCTCTTCAAATATGATTATTCCTCGAGTAGGCTCAGACGTTGGTACAAGAGTACTAACTGTAGTATGCAAATCAAGATAGTGGTGCGTTTTTTAGCTTGGGACAATTTCTTTTGATATGATTAGATTCTTTGCAATAATGATAGATGTAGGCATTATTGGAATCATGCCCCTTCCTCTTCCTCCTCTGCTATCACCAAACTCTCTCTAGTACCAAATCCAATCAAAGCAGATGACTCACTACAAGTTATAGATTAAGAAGGCACATCTCCGACATTTCAAAGAATATGACAAAACATATTTACCTATGTAAATGGTTCAGAACTAGTCAAAATTTGTTGACAGCTAGTATTAAGTTCAAGGGTAAAGCCATTAGAAAATTGTTCCAGTTGAGTATGCATGGTCTCAATGTTCGTAGCGATAGGAATAAGAGTATTCCACTATTTAAAGAAACGATTAACATCATAATAAATTTGTGAAATATTTTACCTTTTCCATCAAGTTGAAATAAGGATACACATAAATTTTATATCTAATGCAGATAATCTTTTCCTGAGTAAAACCTCTAAAGGAAAGTCCACAGGTCCTTGACTGTTTTGCAATGAATAGTATCATCATTGGTTTCACTTGCCAAGGTATTATATAAGAGGCCAAACAAATATTGGTCTTCCACCATTCGTTTAACTTTGGTTTTGTTTGTAGAAGGATCTGAAGTAAGGTGATCTACTTTTTCAATATGCTCAGAGAAATATTCAACAGCTCTTTTCCAAGCAAGATACTATCTACTTTCAACATTTAACTTCTAATCAATAATTCTAGCAAATGTTGGGATCAAATCTGAAAAGAGCGTTTTCCATTTTGATTTTTCTTCATCCCCAAATATTGGATTTTTGTTTTTCATACTTGGATTAGAAGTGGAGTCAGCCATGACAAATTTTTCAACCAAAATCTTGAAAAAACAGCACCAAAATTGCTAAAAAAAAAAAAAAAAGAGACACAACAGCATAAGTTTACAAACCAAAGATCCGACCACACAGGGAGGTGCGTCGACTACCAAAGAAGCTGTAGGAGGAAGCGTGTCATTAGAACGTGCCTCACATGCTGCCAGAGTCCTTTGCGTGTAGTCCTCATGCGCCACCCAAAACAAAGTGTGTGTGCTGTACATACCGCCTACGGAGATTTGTCGTTCATTGATCTATGGACCCATCAACCCAAATTTGTTATTCTCTACCTCACACACCCTGAATCCCTCCAAACAAATCTGAACTCCTCTGCATGCACTTTTAAATAGATCCGATTTTTGCAAAAATTGACAATGCCCAACTGCCATAGACACTTTGTCCAAACACTGGATACTTACTACTAAACATGCAATTTGAAAATTACAGCTAGATAGAAATCGTCGTGACTCGCGACATCAAAAGAAGAAAAAAAGAGAAAAAAAGGAACAGAAAGAATAAGTTTTGTTTAGTTAGGTTGGGAAGTAAGAAAATATCGAATTTAGAAGATTCTAGATACCATATTGAGAGAGAGAGAGAGAAGAAATTATAAAGTCGTACTCAACAATATAACAGGCATGTGTATTTATAATAAACATATATACATCAAATAAGATTAAAATAGAGTGCTAATAAATGTTATAAGAAAATTTTGATGTCCTAATAAACTAAGATTCTTCATGCTATTAAATGTTATAAGAAAATTAAGATTAACATTTGATAGCATAAAGAATCTTAGTTTATGATGAAAATAAATGATCTTTGAAGTCCTTATATACAGCGAACTGAGATTTTTCGCAAATGGTTATGCTTCAGGTGCTTTCAGACTCTGAAATAGTCCAGTGGTTGAACCATGCAGTTGGAAACATATGACCCATATGTATGGAATGGATTACCCCTCAGAAGATTCTGCTCATCATACCCCTTGGCTCCTTGAGAAGCACAAACCATGGACTGCCGTATGACTCTTATTTCTTAATTAATTATATTTTACTATGATTATGGTTTATCAATTAGATTTGAATTTTATTTTTGAATGCATCTGCCTTGGTAAGTCTGTTACATGTTGATATCTTAAATAAATTTAATAGTGTTTTTGATGATACATGGAGCCAGAGATATCCAGGCGTTCTTTTTTCCTTTCCTTTTTTTTCCTTTTGTTTCATATCATTAATCTCTATCGGTAGAATGTAAAATTGTCCCTTTGACTGGTGGTGCCTATCAGATACTGATGA
>JANHAO010007779.1:0-19852 GCA_026873985.1 Saraca asoca | reverse complement strand
TAAAATTAAACTGTAGAACTTAAAGTCTTGAAACAATGAAACTAAACTGCATAAAAGAAAACCTAAACCTAAAGCAAGAGAAAAGGGAAGAAAGAACTAGCCTAAGCCTCAAAGGAGGACTCTAAACTATGAATGGTATATCTAAAATTGATTACAAAAGGTCATATTTATAGCCCTTTTACGCGTTCACCACGGCTGGACTTCATAACACGGGCTGGGTGTGCTTCATGAGAAAGGATTTATCAATTTGGCCACGTCAGCATATAACACGGCCGTGTTACGTGCGACCTCTTTGATTTCTTCGTGATTTCTTTTCCATGTCTCTTCCAGCATGTAACATGGCCTGGCCATGTTGTGTAACACGACCATGTTACGTGCATGGTCTTCACATTTCTTGCAATTTCTTTATTAGTCTTCTTACAGCACCTAACACGGCCTGGCCGTGTTCCATGGCACGATTGTGCTAAGTGTTTTCTTCATGATTTTCTTGATTTTTGCTTGTTTCTTCCATGCATTCTTCTTATATATTTTCCTTGATCCAAATGCATCTTCATTCTTTGAGTTTCCTTCTTTTTTTCAGGCCTTTTTGTCATCCTATATGAAAAATACAAATCAAGAGCAGTATCTAGAACAAAACATAAAATCAAAGCAAAGACACTAAGAAAACATAAAATACTATCCACAAAATGAACAAAAACTATCTCATTTTCATGCCCTTTTTCCATTTATCACCGTCCGACGAGAGCATTTTGATGACAATATCTACTGGGCTTTGTAAAGATGGCAAGCTATACAAAAGTATATACAAATCCCCGATGGTAGAGTTGGGAGAGTTCTACAATCAAGCTACCAAGCAAATCAGGTGGGAGGAGACATTTGGTGTGAAGAAGCCCAAACTGGACAGCCCAGGTTAAAATAAGAAAAGGAATAGTCATGAGGACGTAAAGAGCAACTCCAATCCCTAGCTCATGAAGAGAGCCAAGGCTGAGCAACTTAAAAAATTGGTTCATCACAAGCACTACAGCATCTTATCAGACACTCATAATAGGATTTATGTAGTAGAAAGGAGCAAAGAGGATTTTGGGACTCCCGCTCCCTTGTGGGCACCTCGTGCAGGAAAAAATACAAACAAGTTTTGTGCATATCACAACAAAGTGGGGCATAACACTTTGAATTACCAAGCTCTCAGAAATGCCATTAAGGATCTGATTAAGAAAGGGTGCTTGAGAGAGTATGTATTACAACCTGCAGCACAACAGTCCCCCCAGCCTCAGCAGAACCCTGAGCAAGAGTAGTCGGCTGTAGTGAGAACCATATATTAAACTTGTAATATGATATGTGAAAGTGGCCCAAATTCCATGTAGGTCGGTTCATGTAAATTCTTCAAAAAATTCTAGAAAACATTTGACTTGGTCTCGAGATTCTGAAAAATGCACACTTTGCAAACTGAGTCTCAAGTTATGATTGAGTGTCACACTAATGTGACCAGCAAAGCATCGCACTATCATGGCCTACATCTTGGTATTGCGTTCATGAGATTAAGTTTTTGCAACTTCCATGCAACTTAAATTTTGTAGCTTGCATGCAATTAAGTTTTCCCAGCTTCCATGCGACCTAAATTTCGTAGCTTTCATGTGATTAAGTTTTTGTAGCTTCCATGCGACCTAAATTTCATAGCTTTCATGCGATCAAGTTTTCGTAGCGCTTATGCGATCTAAAGCTCATGCATGTGAGTAACTTTCTTAGCCACCGCATGCATACAACGGTCCACCATGCATACAAGCAACTTTCTTAGCCACCGTGTGCATGCAACTTAAAGCTCGCGTATATGAGCCACTTGCGCAATGACCTTACTGCACATATGAGCCACTTTATTAGCCATTGTGTGCATGTAACTTAAAGCTCGCCCATACGAGCCACTTTCTTAGCCACCGTGTGTGTGCAGTGACCTTACCGCATGTACGAGCCACTTTCTTAGTCATCGTACATTGCGATCTTACCATACATGTGAGCAACTTTCTTACCCATCACATGTATGTAACTTAAAGGCTCCTGAATTCAAGTAACTTTCTTAGCCACCATATGCATACGACCTAAATTTTGCAGCTCTCGTGTGATCAAAATTTTGCAGCTCTCATGCAACCAAACACCTTAGTGCCATGCGGACTACCCATAAGTTACTCACTTTCAATATATTTAGCCCAAATTTATCTTTCAATTAAAAAGCATTGTCAATTGGCTATTTAGTTATTTTTACATGCAAAATTAACATTTATCATCTGAGAATTGCAGCACAAACAACCAAATACTTGAAGGAATAAAGAAGACAATTTGATTCATTAAAAAGCCTCATCGATGTACATTTACATCAAGAAGAGTCAAAATATAAGTCAGAAAAAGTTATAGCCAGTTCTTTTGGAAGACGGATTAACATGCAAAGGGAAAGCTCCCACTAATCAGAGTGTTAGCCACTGAGAGACAAACCCCTGCCAATTGGAAACTTGCGAGCTTGTTTAAGTCCCTAGCTTTCTTCTTCCATTCCCTTTCTTCTGCAGCAAGCTCTTCCTCTACTTAACTCCTGAGACCAGGAAGCCTGGAAAAGCTCACGGGGACAGCTGAAAAGGAGAAACCTCACAACCATGAGGACATAATTCAAGATCCGTATGAGCTCTCTCCACATTACCAAAGAAGTATTGAATTTGAAACTTCTTATGCAGTAAACCATACATGCCTCACTCAGAAGGTGGAATATCAGGAAATCAGGAGGTTTATCTGAAACTTTCATTCAGTCACTCTTTGAAGGAAGAAGAGGATTCCCTATGCTTTAAATAGACTTAGCTTGATCTTGTCAAAGGATCTAGAAGGAATTCCCCAACCACTCTCATTTAATGACTCGAAAGAAAATAAGGCTGGTGCACTAATTACCACAAAATGCATACTATTTAGGAAAATGAAATGACATGCTGAACCAAAAAAATTTGATTACATGTCATCCATGGCTAAGATTAAAAACATCTTTCGAATTTGGATCTGAAATAGGCTGAAAAAAGGTCTAATAGTAGAAACTTATCCATGTGGTCTTCTGAGTCTCGCAAGGCCCCAGTTTACCAAAGTCGTACCTCGCAAAGGGAAGCAAGTGTGCAAGATAAAGGATAGAGTTACGATGTATCACAATAGCACGAGCTTTTAATAGTAGAAGTCTAACTCCCAGTCTGCAAAGTGAACTAAAAGTTAGGGGGCTAGAGTTATCAATAGAATTTGGCACTGCGAAGTGGGTTGGCAAAAGCCTAGAAGGGGCAAGAGTCTAGAAGGAGCTGAGTCTGACAATGGGATGAGTTCGCTATACCATGAGGTCGCTACACAAAGGACCTCAGCTCGTTGGCTGAGCGAGCTTGATGTCACAGACCAGCAACACCCCTAACACACAAGCTCAAGCTTGCTAGGATGAAGCCTTACCCAGCCAGAAGCTCGTTGAAGTCGCATAAGGCCAACAAACAATTTGCACTACCATTTTACAGATACGACTATCAGGTCCCACGCACAAAAAGTAACCTATAGAGGCCAGTATATAATATCCTAGGCAATCTTGTATATTTAATATTTGATGTAACAAATGTACAGTTTATTTAATTTCATTTGTACCCCTTCATGCTTTTATAAATGGGGGGTTAGAGCTATTGTAAAAAGAAAGGGGCAAGTAAGTAATAGAATACTAGCAGAAACTCCGTCGAAAACCATAGCCAAAACCCTGTAAAAACTCTTTCAGGTTAATAAAACATCTCCGTGGATGTAAGGTCCAGTGCCATCCAGATTTAGTCAAACCACATTAAACCTCCGTGTGTTTCTTTCTTCTCCTCTTTCCTCTAGCTATTCAGTACCTTCCTATTGCTTCAACAATTGGGAAACAACTTGGGTCCCAAAAGAACCCCCTCCATTGGCCAGATTTAGATGTAACCGAAATCCACTGTCAACTAACACTTAAGTGTTTGATTACAAAACGAAGCTTAGATAATAGAGATGAAGAGAATCAAAGAAGCTCAAATTAGGGTTCAATCAATTAAAGAGCAATAGAGATGTTCTTATGAGTTTGATGAGTTTTAGACTTGATTGAAGTGTGAAAATATGTTAATATCCATTAGAAATGAGTCTAAGGGTATTTTGGGGTTAAAAGAGCCAATAAACCAAAAAAAAATTAAAACAAGACCCCGATAGTCAGTTGCTAGAGTTAGCAATCACCTATTAGACTCATCCTAGGACTACCCAAGACTAACAATCGATTGTTAGACCCTGATAGATTGTTGTTAGTTCTTTTTGCTAGTTTTGAAAGGGAAAAGGCTAATAGGGGACTGTTGTAGGAGTAGATTCGTCCCCCCCCCCCCCATCTTCCATGTATACCCACATTTTTTATGTTCAAACATTGTTTTTCTTGTGGGGTTTTGCAAGAAGAATGTCAAGGCTTATGGCCACAACATTTTTCAATATATCAAACATTTTTAAATTATATTTTGAACTTCAAGATCTCTAAATTCTATTTTACACCCAAAACTAAGCCTAGGACACCAAAAGAATCTTCCAATATTCATGCAAGTTCTATAGCTAACTTTGTCATCATCATACAATATAAAATATCATTCAAAGAAGTTTGTAATCATCAAAAGACAATTATTAATCCTTTGAAGTTAAACAATCTCCCTATGTTTTATGATGAAATACTCTTGGTGATAATTTTTTTTCAACAAGCAAAAGAGGGTTACATAATTTAAATTTAACATAGTAAGCTCCCCGTCAACCTATGAGGATAATAAGCAATGACACATTTAAAACAAATATCAAGCATTTAAGCAACAACATCATGCTTATTATATCCAAGCTATCATCAACAAACATGAGCTTATCACCTTTCTCCCCCTTTTGTCATAAGCAAAAAGGGACAAGATATAACAATTAAAGCAATATAAACCATCAAAGTATAAACAATATAAATCATTGGAACCATTTTCTCCAAAAGCTTTAACTACAGATACTCATAAATAGGTGTTTGACAAGAAAATAAAGAGGTGGGCTTGCATGCACAAATTGAGTTGGGTCAAATTATTTAAGTGTAAATTTCAGATTTTTCCATGTGAACGAATAACACGTGTGGTACAACCAAAGTTTCTTTTTTTTTTTTATCAAAATTATTTTGCTACCTCTCAAAAATAATTATTGTTAATTTTAGCCATGCCTTAAATACATAAGAGTTTGTTAAATCCTGATAAAGACAATGTTTACACTCCTTGTATTTTCATTTTACCAACAAATGAGATAATAAATACATAAACTAGAAATGAGCTCATAGAAACCTCATAAACCACAATCTCCCTAACACTAAAGAAAGAGTATATTTGGAACAATCCATATAACTAAGGGGATCCCTTTTGGGGAAACTTACTTTAATCTGCTACGTCAAATAACACCAAAACCAAGAAAAGAAATTAAATACGCTAAAGATAAGACTCACAAAATTTCATTATGTCGATGATTATTAATATGATATTTGTATTAAGTTATATATAAATGATATCTCCTAGATAATTATTGATGATTTTATGAAATAGAAAAGAGTGAAGAGTTTCCTTCGAGAAAAAATATTTATAGATTCAATGTACTGCATAAAATAATTTAAAATAATACTTTAAACATAAAATTGATTGATTTTTTTGTTACTAAATGATTTTTAAAATATTTTTAAATGCATGTAATATTGTACTTAAGATTTCTCTGAAGACCCATTTTCTATTAAATGAAGGAAACAACAATGAAATACGAAAAAGGGAAAAAGTTGTGTCATGATAATGTTATAATTAATTTGACATAATGGTGTGACCAAAAAAGGAAATATGGGCAGCATACGTAACCGGCATCCGGCCCCCCACCTCCATGGGCTATACTGTATGCATTGCAAAGGGTACTTTGATAATGTTTAAAAAAAATAAATAAATAAAGACATGTAAATTGAGATATCATGCTTACTCATACAAAGAGAGAAGTTTGCAACTTTTTCTAGCAATGCTTTACGGTGAATCCCTTGCTTTGTGAAAACGTGTCTTTAACATGACATAAAGACATATATCTAACAACGTTGAATATTTTTTACTGTTTTATGAGGCATAAGCCTCTGTAAGGAGTAAATTTGGGATTAGTTGTACTCATAGAATTGAGGGACATTCTATTGAAAGGAAGATACAGGAAAAACTTCAAATTCTAAAATCTCAGCTCAAAGATAAATTTAGCCAAATTCAAAATTGTGTTTTTGGGAATTTGCACCTCTCTTGTACATACATACAAGAAAAGAAAAGGTACGTTCCAGGTTAGTTTGCCAACCTGGATCCTTCTGGTAAGCAGGTATGGTTTTCTAATTTTAATAATTTGACTACTTAGATTTGGTTAGGAAAGATTAAAAGCTGCAGCAATTAATGAAATACTAGATTTCAGTGTGTTTATGATTCTGTTTTTATCTGAAAAAAAAATAAAAATAAAATATCAAATCAAAAATTGATTTCAACCTTTCTCAAGGATAGAATTTAAGGTTTAGGACTTGGGATGTATGTGTATGAGGATAGATGGCAGAAGGATTTGTTCAAAATTCCATTAGTAGACACTTAAAAGGTCAAAGGCTCATATGTTTTAAGTCAGAATGTAAAAATAATTAGAAGGCCATGTCTTTGGAGAAACGTCCACAACTACCGTGTTATTTGTCAAAGAAAAATGTAATACATTATAAAAAAAATTAATTGGATATCCAAAATCACAAAATCGTTAATTTGAAGAATTTTTTTAATAGTTTGATTTATTAAATCTTAAATTTTGATAAATTTTTTTTTATTTTTTTTATTTTTATTTTAAACAATTTAATGAATCGGGAAAAAATCTTTGAATGCCCTAGTTACAAGAAAAGACCTCGTGATAATCAACAAGAAAGGATCTGGATAAGGATTTTGTTACTGTTTTCTGTTTATCCATTTGGTAGTGTTTGTCAGTTTGCATAGGCATTAGGCATTGAGAGAAATGTATCCTTTAGAGCGCAAAGTTCAATTAATAATCATACACATCAATACAAAAAAATTCAATATATAGGTGAAATTTTAATAAATTACAAACAAAAATATCTTTAAAATTATTACGACCTACTTTCTTGATTTTTATGAATGCATATGATTTGTACCTTATATTAAAGTACACCCTACACTTTAAAAAATTCATTTTGATCAATATATCTGTTATATATATATATATATATATATAGAGACTATTTATACTTGATTTAATATAACTCTTCGGAATGACAACTCTCTTCCATTTTACAATAATTTGCAAAAAGAAAACTCTGCAAGGAATATTATCCCCTCTCAATGAAGAAGATATACTAGAAAATTATAACACTACTATTTGTCGATTTCAATAATGGGATTTTTGACTCAATTAAATTTCAACCTCAGCCAGAATTAGAAAGCCAATAACAGCAGTGACAGGAGAGTTGTTAACATAGTGAAATGCATTACTATTTGACAAAAACTTTCATCATTCCCAACATTAAGTGGCTGAGGATTTATCGTCTTTATATGAAGAGGTTCTTAATTACATTGAATACACAAATTATTTTTATATGGGGAGATTCTTAATTATATTAAATACGTATTAAATTAATTAGAAGAGTTTCTCACCATTCCCTACGTTAGCAATATCCTTATTCAAATCTTTAGTTCATAAAGGTATGAGATCCTTGAAGATTACTCTCGATGATATATATATATATGGTTTAGTTTTGCTTCTTTGGTATATGTAGCTGAGTGTGCTAAATTAATTAATACCAGATACATATGATTGAGGGTTTGGAAGTATATAAAGGGTCAACTTTTTGAACCAAAATAATTAGTTTGTAAATGATTATGACCATCTTGAAGTTCATAATCTTTATGTAAAGTTGTGTACCATATGTAACACGATTAGAGCACTAGAGCCTTAATTCCTATACTTTCTATGGTTTTACTTTTTCAATACTATGATCATTAGGTAATCCAAGAAGCTTTCATGACATGTAATAAAAAAAACAAAATTGATAAAGTTTGAATGTCTTATTGGGATTAGTCTCGTTGAGTGACTAAATTGTGCTGTCCATTCTGCTATCATATTTCAGCTCTAATGAGGACCTGTACGTAATTCTACAGAAGTTGGCACCTGGACATTACCATTCTCAGACGAACAGTTTATAAAATTTAAGACTGCAATTCTTTTATGAAAGACAAATCTGATTACTGATACTGCTTAATTGTATTATATTCTTACTTACCATACTAGTACTTTAATCGTATTGCATAAATAACTTCTCTAGAATAGTATTCTTATTAGTCTACAAAATCTAAATTTGTATGGAAGAAGATTTTCCAACACTCTTTTCAAATCTGATCTGGCCTCATTGATTGGACCGATTGATGTACAGATCAGGTGATACCATAGAATCATGTTAATCCGATTTAATTCGACCAAACTTGATTAAATTCGATTGGCTTAGTCAAATCTATCCAGTCCATTTTTTCAGCATCATTTTTATTAAATATCATGAGTTTGGATCGATGGGGACTAATTGGAGGACAATACTCGCCTTACCCCTTGGCACTTCGCATCCAAATATTCTAGAGATTAGCTTAATGATATATTTTAATAAATGATATTTATTTTTTTTTACACTATACATATTATATATTGCATTTCATCTTAATATAATATAATTGAACATAAATATCACTATATTACGAGCTTTTCTATTAAATCAATTCTTTTCTTTATTATACCTAAAAAAATTCATAATATTTATACCTAATGAAATTTAAGTAATCAAAATTTATTTACTTATAATTTATAAATATACATATATAAATAATAACATGTTATCTAATTCGATCACTGATTTAATCGATTGAACTAGTTCAATATTGACTCATTGATTTTGTTAAGTCATTGTCTGAATAGGGTTTTAATCTGACAATAGTAACCATGATGAAACAGAGGATTGTGAGGATGATAATTAGAGTTGATTGTTTTGAAGTTTATCTTTCTATCTATGAAATTTTGTAAGAAAATTTGCACCCAAACATTTATAAATTTTATTGTTATGTTCTATATATAACTTTTTCATGTTGGAACTTTGATGGTGTAATATTTTATATATTTATTACAAATAAATACTATATAAAATAGCAACATTTATAAAAAAAAAAAAGTTGGGAGAAATATAAAAAACATTATAAAATTTGCAACTTTTCCTAAATACTTGCAAAGGCGAGGAGTGTGCATGAAAGCAAAACCCATAAGTTAATTAAAATATTCATTATGCCTTTAACAAAAAAACTATTGTAAAACAAGGTTATTGGTTCCGTACATTTTTTTTGGGTAAGAATTAAGAAATGATACTGATGAATGTATTACAAAAGAATACATATGAAAAAGCCATAACTTGTTATAATTTTAATAAATTTTGTTGCTTGTGTTTCACAAAAAGTTAAAAACATGTACATCCACTATTGATGACCATCAGGGTTGAAGCCTTGTTAAGGCCATATTATGATGAATATTTCGATTTTTGGTCGCGAAACATGGTAATCAAAAATCAATTGTACAAAGGTTGAAGAAGAAAAATGTTATAAGTATTTTCTGGAACCTTGCAAAATGGGCTAGCAGAAGCCCGACAAGAAGACGAGTCCAGCAAGAAAAGGATCAGATCATTCAAAAAAGTAAGGTCATTCGACCAAGGTACTAGATCGCCAACTGCGAGGCTAGAACACAGGACAAGACCAAGGTAGTAGCCCCGGCTCACCAAAATCGAGCCCCAACTCACATGGCCAATAGGTCGTCCTATGTAAGCTCAAATCGCCAAATATGAGCTCAATACTACTAGTCAAAGGTCAACATCGACCCCAAGACAAGAGCTCTAGCTCACGAAACACAACACCTCGCCTAACTAGAAACTCGACGTGGTCAAACTTGAAGTAGACATCCATCTATAGACCAAACTTACAGAGTTAACCTGCAGAAAGCAGCTTGCAAGGCCCACTCACAGAAAGTAATCTGCAGAAGCCAACCTAAAATCTGCAGAAGTCCATAGAAGCTAACTTGTAGGTTGCAACATGTACTTTCATAGATATTTGTGTAACACCCAGCTATTATAAATAGAGGCAAAAGCCATTGTAAAGGGGATGGACAATACTCTATAAAAACACTCTTGAAAAATAGCAATACCATGGACGTAGGGGTCACTGAACTTTAGCTAAACCACATTAAAAAACTCTCTTTGTTCTTGTTGTTCTTCCTCTATCCATCTCCCACCCTCTTCTTTCAACTAGTTTGCAATTTGGGGTTTTGAGAACTATTTTGGTTGACTAGATTTTGGCTTACCAAATTTTACCGTTAACATTTTAGCACTGGAGGAAGGGCCTATCTGCTTTTTGGTTGATTTTCTACCCAATTATAATGATTAGAGGAAGAGCCACCAGAAGTTCAAATACTCTAGTTAATCAGCCGGCAGACACTCCCACTACTAGTATGGCCGCCGATTTGCCCCTCGTAGCTTACCACCAGCCTGCTGTAGCTCCCGGAACTGATGGAGTGCAGACATGTCACTAACCTCAGCAAACGTTTTAAGACGTAGTGGGAAAGCTGGCTAAGGCAGTTAAAGTAATGACTCAAGCACAAACCTTGCGCACACAAATGCAAGTTGAGATCGCTGTGCAACTCCAGCAACTACGTGAAGGAGCTCAGGAGGAACGACCATCTAGACAAATGCATCGGCACACTGATTTAGCTCACTTCACTAACCAACAGATGAAGTTAGGAGTCTACTCAGCTTATAACGACTATGATGACTCGCGACGCAAGAGCTCACATTGAGCTAAGAGCTCAAATAGGTCCAATAAGGGAAACACTTCAGGTTGCTACTCCCATGGCCATGGAGGAAAGAGGAACCAAAGACCTTCCAGCCAGCAATCTAAAACATGAGGCCCAATGATAGAGGAGCTTCTTTAGAGGATAGAATGGCTAGAGAAGTGTTCTCAAGCTCAAGGCAACCAAGCTCGCTACAAGGAGAAAATGTTATTTTCCAAAAAGATTGAAACACAGCCCCTCCCTTACAAACTTAAAATTCCCATGATCTAGCTATACGATGGGGATAGTGACCCATATGATCACCTGGATGCGTTTAATGTCCAGATGGATCTCTAAACAACTAACCCTCTAGTTAAATGCCGCATCTTCCTAGCAACACTAGGAGAAATACCTTGAGCATGGCTCAGAAGTCTCCCAGCTTGCAACATTAATAACTAGGAAGAATGTCAACAGAAATTCATTAACCAGTATTGAGCATTAAAAAGATAGCTTGCACCTCCCTGCCATCTCACAATGGTCTTTCAACATAAGCATGAATCACTGAAAGATTATATCACCAAGTTTAGGCACAAAGCCAATTTGGTAGACAATTCCTCAAAGGAAAACATTTTGATAGCGATCTCTATGAGACTCCGCAAAGATGAAAAGCTGTATAAAAATTTATACTAGTCCCCAGTAAGAAACTGAGCCAAATTCTACAAGCGAACTGCCAAATAAGTTAGGTGGGAAGAGACCTTTGGCCTTAGGAAATCCAATCAAGCGACTAGTATCAAAAAGAAGAGCAATGACTGGAGTGGTGAGGACAATTAGAAGGGTGACTCTAAACCAGCCTGCAAAGAGGACTAGGACCATGTGACCTTAGCATCAAGGTCACCATGAAGGCTATAGCATTCTATCTAACACTTAAGATAGGATCTTCACAGCAGAGAGAGATAGAGAAGACTTTGAGAAGCCTCTACCCTTAATGACTCCTAATAATCTTAGAAGCAATAGAAACAAGTTATGTGCCTACCACAATAAGATCAGGCATAATACTTTGGAGTGTTGGGTGCTCAAGGATGCCATAGAAGACCTCATCAAGAGAGGTGCTTACAAAGATTATGTGGTGAAACCTTCGGGACAATGTTGTCAGCAAACCTAGCGAGATCCCGATCGGGAACATGCATCAACAATAAGGACCATTTTCTAATTCTGTAATGAAATGTAAAAAATTAATGAAAGCATTTTGAATTTTTATACAAATCTTTGCATGAATTTTTAGCAAAGTATTATGCAAAAAGGCAAGCCATTCCGAGAACTGACAAAGTTTGAACGCGTATGACTTGCCAGGCAATGAGATTGCCACCCCAGTAATGAGATTACCACCTTCTAGGCAACAAGATTGCCAGGCAACGAGATTGCCAACCCAGTAACGAGATTACCACCTTTTAGGCAACAAGATTGCTAGGCAACGAGATTGCCACCTCAGTAATGAGATTACCACCTTCTAGGCAACAAGATTGCCAGGCAATGAGATTGCCATCCCGGTAATCAAATTACCACCTTCTAGGCAACAAGATTGCCAAGCAATGAGATTGCCACCGACCAAGCAACGAGATTGCTAGCCGAGAGCACATTCTTGTGACCTGCCTAAGCAATAAGATTACTGGTAGAGTTAAACTCATACTGCCTACTGAGCAACGAGATTGCTGTGGTGCGACCCATAAGACACAACTCACATGCTACCTATTGCTCACAACTCACATATGACATATTGCTCACAGCTCACATGCGACCTACTACTAGGCATAGCTCTTGTGCAACCTACCTGGGCACTCTACTCATTACTAGTAAAGGTATTCTAGTGGTCAGATTCATTATTAACTGAAAAATATGATCGATTGGTCGTCTAAGTATTTCATTTAGCTGTGATATACAGAACATCCAACACAACATTCATGAAGAAAAGGTCATTCATTAAAACCCCTATGAAACAAGGTAATTTACATTAGAAGATTCAAAGTACAAATCAGAGTAAGTCTACAGCTTTCATATTCTGAAAAGAAGGATAGCTTCTAGAAGTTGAACTCTAACTAGCCAAAGGGTCGATGAGCACACTGGCTCCTCAATCTTCTTCTTGTCGTCCTTCTCAGCTATCTCACCCCCAACATGCACTGGAAATTCAAAAGAAGTGAAAGGACGTGACTAAAAAGGCTAAGTTCCATGGCATAATCATAAAGAGGTTATAAAAAACTATGAGGAAATAATCCATGATTTGCATAAGACTTACCAAAATCCTCAAAAAAGAATTGTCCATAGAAACTTCTTATACAACGAGCCATACATGCCTTATCAAAAAAGCCAGATTATCATAAACATGGGGGGCCTTAGCCAATACACCCATCAGGCCATTCTGAGGAAAGAAAAAGGGATTTTTCATATCTTAAATAGACTAGCCAGGTTCCTCGATGAATCCAAAAATTAATCAGTTGCTCTTAATCAAGCGGTCCAACATAAAAGTAAGATTGCCATGCCAACGGCCACATAGCATGCACATTAAATGCATAGTCTAATAAAAAGCATAAAATGACAACACAACAGAGTACAAATGTAGGCTTTCACCAGCAAGTTTTAGCCCCCAGTCCATAGAGCAAATTGAGGGCTAGGGGGCTAATGCTATAGGTATTTTCTAGTACCCTACAAAATAGGTTGGCAAAAGCCCAACAAGAAGACGAATCCAACAAGAAATGGCCAAGATCATTCAAAAAACTAAGGTCATTCGACAAAGGTATCAGATCACCAGCTACGAGCCTAGAACATAGGATAAGGCCAAGGCAATAGCCCCAACTCACCAAAAATGAGTGCTAACTCATATGGCCAACAAGTCACCCTGTGCGAGCTCAAATCACCAAATATGAGCTTGAAACCACCGGTCAAAGGTCAGCATCGACCCAAGAAAGGAGCACTAACTCGCAAAATATAGCACCTCACCCAGCTAGAAACCCGACGTGATCAAACCTAAAGTAGACATCCACCTTCAAACCTAACCTAAAGTAGACATCCACCTTCAAACCTAACTTGCGGAGTCAACATGTAGAAAGTAGCTTGCAGGGCCTACTTACAGAAAGTAATCTACAGAAGCTGGCCTACAGTTTGCATAAGCCAACTTGCAGGTTGCAACTTATACTTTCATAGATATTTGTGTAATACCCTAGCTATTATAAATAGAGGGAAAAACCATTGTAAAGGGGATGAATAATACTCTGTAAAAACACTCTCTTGAAAAATAGCAATACCATGGAGGTAGGCGTCACTGGACTTTAGCCAAACCACAATAAAAAACTCTCTTTGTTCTTGCTATTCTTCCTCTATCCATCTTTCACCCTCTTCTTTCAACCAATTTGCAGTTTGGGATTTTAAAAACTATTCTAGTTGACTGGATTTGGGCTTACCAAATTTTATTGTCGATACAAAAACTATCAAAATCCCTTCAATGCTAAATTTAGATAGTATTTCAAATAAGAAAATGAAATATTCAATAATTATCAATTGAACCCATACCATATCATTTATAAACAATTGAAAGTGTGAAAGAGTCTTTTTCGTCAACCAAAGCTTTTAGCTAGATTAACCTTTGAACGTCTGTTGGGCCATTAACCTATATTTATTACTAGCCTTTCTTTAGTTTTTGGTGAGGCAAATCTGAGTATTTTATTAATTGATCATTTAGATTGACTCATTCACTATCTTATTTCTTTATTTGTGTTTCTTTATCAAATTTCTACACAGTTATCCTTGAGATTTTAACCTTTAATCTTGACTACCTCGAATTCATTGTTTCTTGGTGAAAAGGTTAAGGTAGTTAATGCCACGACCACCATGCGAATTAATCTAACTTGTCTAATTCTCTTAATGATGTTCATTTATTTTAAAATTTTTGACTTATCCTATTCTAAAGAAAACTTTCCTCCCTTGATCGATACTTTTCACATCCTTGAGGTTTTAAAGTTCCTTCACACCCAAGTTCTCAAGTTCTCCAGTGTTCCTCTTCAACTTTTATCAAATCCATAGGTACTTTCTTGCTAATCTTTCCATTGTTTTTGTTGCTTTTATTGCTTCTCTTTTGCATTCTAGCTAACTAAGAATAACGATTGACTCTCTCATCTTTTCTAATCCTTCAAATCGAGGGAACCCCAGCTAAAAGGTTAATCTAGATTGGATAAGTTCAAAGGTTACCAATGATAGGGTTATAAGTCCTTGGCATAAATTGGAAACCCCAGACAAGCTTCGTAATAAATGCTACAAAAAGAGTGATTACCCAAACTTAACTTTTAAGGTTGTAGGGGAAGGGGATAATATCTATACCCATGATCAAAGATGATTTTTTATGTTTTACGATTAATTTTTTTTATTAAGGTCTTATCCCATTTTTCCTCCTTCTAATAATCTATTCTAAAGTATATGAATGTTTGCCCAACACAACTGACAAGTATCGCATAAGCGTTCTTAGAATTATGTGAGGTAGTTTATAGAGTAGATAAGCTTAGAGCATCTATAAATATATCCTTTTACTTTTTAAATTTTTCTTCAAAACAGAAAGGTACCTAAATCTATCTAACCTAAAGGATTGGTTGAATCCTTTTTAGCAATCCACAATCCAATGTCCATCATTGGAAAGGGTCATTCTTTAAGGTTTCCTGAAACAACAGTTCTCCTTGCTAGTTGTTTGGCTATGGCGATCCATTATTCCTTGTTGTTTGGTCAAAACTCAATTCTGCTCTGAAAATAACAAGAAAATAGCATTATTTAGAAGGTGATCATTTGACTATCAAGTCTATAGAAGAAGTTTGCACTTTGAACATGTGGGATGTGTTAAGTGTATTTTTAACTTTAACATGTGCCATTTTATTCCATTGTGACTATTTGAACATTTTAATTTACTTCCTTTTTGTTTCCAAGTTACCACCTTATGTCGAAGATGGATAAGCTTCAAGTTATGCTTAGTACCAAGTGGGTAGTAGCTAAATATTCTAAAACTCTAGTGAAAATGACCAAATTTCTTAATCAACATCTCCAAAGTCCCCTTCTAGCCAAATACCATCGAGAACTATCATTTTGTCCTAACAATCTTCTAGGAAATATCACTAAGATTTTCCTCACCCTAAGGTTGAACAAGTGAATCAACCGACCAATTAGAGACCAAATTAGGTCATTAATCTTGAACAATTGTTAGTTGAAAACATATGGCTGAATCTAACCCAACTACTTTTTTAATCTGAAACAGCGTGCTGATCCCTCAACAGCAGAAAAAACAAAAAACAAAAAAGTGATTGGTGATGAGTTGACAAGTGTAGATGTTGTTCTTACATAGAAGGTTTTAGGAGGCTATTCTCTTTCTCAAATGACCATAAGGAAACCGATCTAGCTTACCTTACATACCCTCTATAATATCCATTTGAAAAGAAAAAACTCGACTCGTTGCTTGTCGACTATACTACACTTTGCAAAAACCAACCTCTTTATAAGAAGGACAAAGAAATGCTTATCAGGCTACTTCGAATACAATAAATTTTACAAAAGATCTAGTTGAACAGCAGCTCCATCAAGCTGTCTCTCTCGCCACTCTCAAATGTAAAGTTTGGGAGTTATGCAATTTTCATTATCAATATAAAAGTGAGAACCTTATGTTATAGAATCAACAATCCCTAGAATTGGAGAATGTTGGCAAGAATATAGTAGAATGCTCTTGACAACTAGTGGGTAAAGATAGAGAGCTAAAGCATCAAGAAGATCAAGTGTCCTTTTTTTCCAAACAACTTAAGGATCTCAAGATAAACTATAAGTAACTGACCTCTTGATCAAGCTAACTTTCCAAATAGAACTCACGTTTGATAAGTGACTGAGAGAAAGAGAATAAAGCTACAAGAGAGGAAATGGAGAAGCTCCAAAAAATATCCTCTTTTTACCAATCAAAATGCAAAAACTTAGAGGTAAGAAACAAAAACCCTAGTTAAAAGATTGATGATAAAAATGATCTTCTTATGGACAAGGTTAAAGATTTAGAAGAAGCATATAGGGGACTAAAGTTAACATCCGAAGAATTGCAAAATGCCTCGAATCTTGCTATTGAAAGGTTTATTGAAGGCTTTGATTTGACTTTAGACTAGGTCTTCTTATTTTTCTAGGATTTTAACTTTAACAAGCTAAATGTAGGAAAGAAAGCCTCTATCATAGCTTAAGAGTAAGGTTTCGTGTACATTGCTAAGGGACCAAGTCAATATCAAGCTATAAATGAAGAGGATAATGAAAACCCTGGTGAAAATGATATTGAGAATGCCATTGTAACTCAACCTTCAAATGATCCTTCAAGTGAAGATCAATCTATAAAAGAATGATATTTATGCTTTACTCCATTTGTAACTAGGCTACCTTTTCGATATTCTTTTAGATCATTTTGTTTGATTTCTCATGCTCCAATGATCTTGTTACCTTGTATGTGAGGTTTTTATTAACTTTTTCTTTGTATATCATGATTTTCAAAGCTTGGTTGGACTATGCAGTTTTTATGCTAGACATTTTAGAGTAAAAGATGACTTGTAAAAGAGTGACCTATAAAGTAAGTAATAATCAATAAAGGCCTATGTGAGAGTAGATTATGCTTAAGAATAATTTATGGCACTTTAAGATAGATTATGTTTGATGGCGTTTTATGCCATTTTGAGAGCAAAGTATGCTTATAGGCAATTTATGCCACTTTCAGAGCAAATTATACCACTTTGAGAATGGATTTATGAATGCCAAACAATCATTTTTTGTAAAGTTTCTCAACAACTAAAATGATTGAATATCATACAAAAAAAATTATGTTGCATTTACAATTCTTGTTGCATTGCTCTTCTTTAATCACTAGGAATGTCATACATTCAGACTTTGAATGATTTAAGCTTTTTCACTATCTTTCCTATTGTTTGCTACTCATGGAGGATTCCTTTCTTTCCATTTACTTGTAGGTTTTGGATGTTTGACCCTAGTCTAAACTATTCATGTAGCACATGTGAGCAATAGATTGATCAGCTCTGATATGTCCAACCCTATTAAGGAAGTAAATAGGTTTATGAGAAAAACTATCCAAACAAACAAGTCCAACTTACTTGGCTCTATCCACAAAAATGGTCTAATCTAAATTCTCTCTTGAATTTCATTTATGCATAAAATAATAATTTTGATGATGATAATATCTTAACAAATAAATTTATATTTTTAAGTTGTTAATATATCCAGGAAAATGCAAGATGCATATCGACACAGAATCAAGCCATATATGTGTTAAGAATATCCAAAAACTTAATGTTCATAAGTTGCCTAATATACATTGCATAAAACCATTGGACAATAGAATAAAAATATATACAATGACCTTATGGCAAAAGTGAGAATGATAAAGGCATAATCTTATAAGATCTTATGGGACAGAATCTATGATTTTATATGCTTAGTATATCTTACGATATTTGACTTGTCTAAAACTAATTTCCTATCAAGCAACAAGTCTCTAAATTCAAATTTTTGAAAAAATTAGAATGATAGAGTAGGCAAGTTGCTTTGGTAATCTAATCAAATTTGGAAGATCTTTTAGAATTTATTTGGGGGGAATCTTGAGTTGTTTCTTCAAAAGAATTAATCCACATTAGTTTCCAGATTTTACAGAAATAGTCTCAGAATTTTCAAGTCTATAAAAGGTCTTTCAAGTAGAAGAAGACTAGCTAGACAAGTGATATTCATTCCAAAAGGCTTACAAGAAAAATCTATAAAAATCTTCGTACTCTTCCTGAGCTTCAACTTGCAAACATACACTATTAAGTGTTTCTTCTTTGTTGAGTGAAAATAGCTAGAGAGAAAAGGGGTATCTTTATTGGAAAATCTTAAGAGCTAAGATTTGAGAGCTTTGTGTGAAAGCTTCAGTTGTGTGCTATGAGAAAGTCATTATTGTAAAAGAGCTAAAAAGTTTTTAGTGATCGTTTATCATCAAACATATAATTGATTATACCTCAAGTATCTAAGGATTGGAACCTAGGAAAGGTGGAGTAAACCCAAGGAAAATTTTTCTTGGACAATCAAATGACTAAAAATTTCTGTGTTTTTCTCTACAACATTTCCCAAATTCTTCTAAAGAAAGTATTTTACTAACAAAAGTTTATCTCTATATGCTTCTTCAAGTTTTCCTCTCTTAAGTTCTAGTTACTTTATCGTTACAACCAGAATTATAATCAATTTCCAAACAAAAACTTGTTTGTGAAAAGGAATTTTTTTCCAATAATTTTTATAAGAATTGTCAATTCACCCCTATTGGCCAATAAACTCTTTCAATCCATTGTCAATGGGAAACTTCATTAATAAATGCATATTTGACATAATAGCTCGAGCTTAGTTTAATGATATTTGTCCCAAAATAACATCATAGGCTATATTTGGTGCATCTACTATCAAAAATTCAGCATCAATATTTTGTACTATGGGTCGCATTCCTAAAGACATCCTTAATCTAACTCATCCAAAGACAAGCACTTATTTCCTAAAGAAATCGATCAAATTCCCATGATATGTTGTCAAGTGATATTCGGTTTGTCAAGGCTGATCAAATTAGAAATTCATAATACCAGATTGCACTACTCTACTTGTAGTATAGAGCAACACCAGGTCGAACCCAAAGATCATTTGTGAGATGATATCAATCAATTAGGAGTTGAAAATAAGGGGGTTGGCAGAAACTAAACTACAATTGCACTG
Source organism: Saraca asoca (assembly GCA_026873985.1). Lineage (NCBI taxonomy): Eukaryota > Viridiplantae > Streptophyta > Magnoliopsida > Fabales > Fabaceae > Saraca > Saraca asoca. Next base: position 169 of record JANHAO010007779.1, on the reverse strand, counting down.
ATAAAAAACATACAAAATAGAACCAAAAATAGAAATAAACAAGCAACCAGCCAAGGGAATTAACTTGAGATTAATGCTTCCTTTATTACTAAATGTTCATTCAATTGTTAATCATTTCTATGGCTTAAAATCACAACCAAGAATCCTTGAAAATGATTAATGAGTCTAA
>JANHAO010007778.1:0-19842 GCA_026873985.1 Saraca asoca | reverse complement strand
TTTCACAATTTAGCTCCAATTAATTTTCTTAAAATGTTTTTCAAAATGAGGTAGAAATATGATTATGAAATGAGATTATTTTAAGAGGTTTTCAAATCACCATTTCATTTGTTCTTCATTTTATAAAAACTATTTTTCATTTTGCTAATCGATTCATAAATCAATTTAGATAAGAACATATGAAATAATGCTTGAAAACTAGACTTACAGAAATTTTAGAAAAACCTATGAATCGATTCACAAATCAACTCTGAATCAATTTACAAATTAATTCAGTCAAAAAAATTTATGACATTCTTCTATGAATCAATTCACAAATCAACTCTGAATCGATTCACAAATTGATTCAGTCAAGTTAGTTAGTTGTAACCTGTCTAAAATCACTTAAGAATCAATTCACAAATTGACTCACTAACTGAAAGGTAGTTATTCTATTATAGTCGGTTACAACAACTCTATATAAACCTTCCTCATTTCATTCAACATAATAACCACACGCTAATTGATTCAAAGGAGTGCAGAAAACCTCTCTCTCATCTCTTCACCTCTATATCTTTAATTTGGATTGACTCAAAGATCTTGGAGCTTTCTTGCTGAAGAATCACATAGTTTAATTTGAGATTTTCATCTCAACTCTAGTTTTGTATTCTTAATATTTCTCTTTATTTTCTTTAAGGTTTCTGCTGTTAGAAATCTTGCTTTAGGTCTACAAGAGACTAGCTAAGTCTTGTGATTGTTTTAGGTTTAGAAGAGCCTAGTTTAATTCTTCTAGGTTAGCAAGAAGCCTGTAAAGTCTTACATTGTAAAACTGGCAGTTCAGGAGCCTGGTTAAATCATGATATTTTTGATTAATTGAAGTGGTAATCTGATTGAGAATTATCCAGTGGAGTAGACTTGAATTGTAGTTTTAATTCAAGTTAAACCACTTAAAAAATCTAAGTCTTGATCTTTATTCTTTACTACACTTTTTATTTTCTAGTTTTTGCAATATTATTTACTGCATTATTGCATTATTATTCTTACTACATTGCTAATTCATTTTGTGAGTTAATTAATTTTAAACAAATCTACTACAATAATTATCTTTATCATCTTTCTCTTGAATCTACCGAAGAAACCAATATAGCTATGCAACTCATTAAAAAGAATTCAAAAATAGATCTATTGATAGTGGAATTTGATTTGGTCCAAATCCAGTCAACCCGAAGAGTTCTTAAGAACTCAAACTACAGAAGGATTTTTAGCATGGTTTGACTAAAATCGAGTAGCACTGGTCCTTACGTCCATGGTATTGTTTTATTGCTCTGGTGAAATTTTTACAGGGTTTCAGTATGTGTTTCAAGGCCTCTCATTTTTTTACAATGATCTCCCCTCCTATTTATAGAGGCTAGGAGGTTACAAATGTAATTACATAAGTTGTATTTCTATTTCATCAAACAATAAATGCATGTGACAAGTATATTTTCTGTAAATCGGCTTCTGTAGATTGCTGGCTGACTTCTATAGATTATTTTTTGTGGGTGGGCCTATGTTAGTTGCTTCTTGCAGACTGGCCCTACAAATCTTGATCTGAGAGGGTGTTGGCTTCAAGTTTATCCTCAATGAGTTCTCAGTTAGGTGAGAAGCCATGTCTTGCAAGCTAGGATTCATGATCTGGGGTTGCTGCTGGCCTTTGGTCAGCAATGTTGAACTTGTGAGCTCACTTTTGGATATGCAAGCTCGCGTGAGGCAGACTATTGGTTATGTGAGCCGAGGCTCATCCCTTGGCGAGCTGGTGTTTTTAAGTGATCTGGGCCCTCCTCATTCAAACTCATTTACTGCCAGGCCTTTGCTAGCCCTTTTTATGCAATTACTAGAAAATACCCATAACAAGATCCAACGATCTAAAGGGCAAGATCCAATTTTTGTGGGACATGATAATTAGTATTAGAGCTTGTCTTTTGGTACAGATTCTATTTCTTGAGAATTATGGATTCAAACTACTTTTTACTGCCTCAATGTCCACTAATACATAAATCTCTTAGTTTCAATAAGGAACACTATACCTATTGGAAGTAAAAGATGGAAGATTTCATTGAGGCTATAGATGTGGACACTGGTAGAGCTTGGATATAAACCCCCCAAGATTTTAATTAATGGTGTTATACAGCCTAAATCAAAGTTTCTTTGGATAGATGAAGAAAGAAAGAAACATCTGTTAGCAGCAAAGTTAAAATGGATCATCTCTAACTCTTTATCTCCCAGTGAATATGAAAGAGTCTCTAATTGTTCCACTACCAAAGAAATATGGGATACACTTGCAATAGCATATGTAGGTACATCTCAAGTAAAGCCTTCTAAGGTGCACATTCTTGTATATCAATATGAAATGTCCAAAATGGAGGAGGGTGAGTCAATTAAGGATTTAATCCAAAGATTCACTACCATCACTTACCACTTGATGTTGTTAGGCAGAACATTTAATAATGCAGATCTTGTTCATAAGATTCTCAAACCATTGACAGAGGAGTGGCAGCCCAAGGTCACTACTATCAAGGAGTCTTTAAAGATGGGCATCCCTACCATTCAAGAGCTTTTTAGCAATCTTGAAGAATATGAGCTAGAATTGAGAAGATATAAAAAGAATGGAGAGGATAAACACAAGAAGACTCTAGCATTGAAGGTTATAAGTTACTTAGACTCAAGTGTAGGAGATTTAGAAAATTGTGCAGAAAAAATTGCCACACTAACCAAACAACTGCATAAGGGTTTTAAAGAAAAGAAGAAAAATCAAAAGAAGAAAGCAGCTCCAAGAGGTAGAAAATAAAACAAGGCTGAACAGACGATTAGCACTACACCAACTTGCTATGAATGTAAAGAGGCTAGTCATATTAAGCCTTGCCCAGTCTATCTTAAGAGGCAAATCAAAAATGAAAGAAGGAAGAGAAAGCCATCTAACAAAAGGTTCAACTTTGCTGTCAGGATGATGATGATGATGTAGAATCTACTTTAGAAGAAAAGGAGACTGAAGACAAGGCTTTACTATGTCTCATGGCTAGATAAGACCTAGATTTTGAGGTATTTAGCACTAAATCCTTCTCCTATATTTCATCTGATGAAAAATCTAAACGTGCATCTGATAATAGTGAATCTGACAATGATAAAGAGCTTAAAGATCTATGCATTCAACTTCATAATTCTTTAGTTAAAACTATAAAAGAGTTAAAGTAGGTTAAGATAGAAAAAGGTGACCTGTAGAAGAAATTTAAGCAACTAGAAAAAGATTTAAGAACTTCTAAGAATAAACATGAAATTCTGATCCATGAACCAATGGATTTAGAGAAAGAAAATGCTGAGTTGACTACATTAGTAGAAGAACTGAATGCTAGAAAAGAGTATGATTTCTGCAGTAGTTATAAGGATGAGATAGGTTCTTTAACAAGAACTCTGCAAAGTTTTTCTGATAGTAAAATTAAATTGAATGACATGCTATAGAACCAAACTAGTTTTAATAGTAAATCTGGTCTAAGATATAGGCAGCATAATAAGAAAAGATCATTGGCTATTAGATCAAATAAAAATCATAGTCACATCACATGCTTTTATTGTAAAAAAAGGGACATAATAGTAGGTACTGCCCCTATAAAAATGGAACATATGTGCTAAAACAAAATGAAAAACCTGTATGCATAGCAAAGTATTATCTCTCTATGTTTACTAGCCATCATGGACCCAAAATCCTTTGGGTACCACAAATGCAAGTATAGTTTCATTTTGCAAATGTGAGAAGAAGAATCTAAAACAACTCTTGATGATGAAAAATAGTTGCTTTCATCAAAGAAAGTTTGAATGCCTCTATCTCCCTATTTTTCTTTGTATGCCTTTATGTTTATTTTTGCAAAAGCTCGTTTTTCAATATTTTCTGGGTACATTACTCAAGTTTTTGAGGTAAAATGTGTTTTGAATTAATCATTATTTCAGGGGGAGCAAAATAAATTCCCTTATTCTCCTTACCATATGATTTGAATTTTTGAATTTTTTATAAGGTATTTTTACTTTTTGATGTGCCAAAAAGGGGAGAGCAAGCTATAAGTTTGATTTTAGATAAGCTTTAAAAACTTTTTCAAAAAAAGGGGAAATGAAAAACTTTTTTCAAAAAGAGGAAGATATATGAAAGGGGGAGCTTGTAAGAACCTGTAAGAGTTAATAAAATTTTTTTAGTCATACATAATTTTTCAAATTGATTTTTTGATAAACTTTAATCCTTATCTAAAATTGTTTATCATCATAAAAAAAAGAGGAGATTATTAGCCTAGCCAGCTAGACTATTTTTTATTTTGATGATAAAAACAATTTTGATCATATCTTATTATGATTATGTTCTATAATGTTTGCTGAATGTTTGCAAGTACCAAAGTTCATCAAGATTTTATTTTGATTTTTATAGGATCTTTTGTAAGTGAATTTTTTACAATTTACCTCCAATTAATTTTCTTAAAATGTTTTTCAAAATGAGGTAGAAATATGATTATGAAATGAGATTATTTTAGGAGGTTTTCAAATCATCATTTCATTTGTTCTTCATTTTATAAAAGCCATTTTTCACTCTACAAATTGATTTCGACAAGAACATATGAAATAGTGCTTGAAAACTAGACTTACCGAAGGTTTAGAAAAACCTGTGAATCGATTCACAAATCGACTCTAAATCAATTCACAAATCGATTCAGTCAAAAATTTTTATGACATTCTTCTATGAATCAAATCACAAACCAATTCTGAATTAATTCACGAATTGATTCAGTCAAGTTAGTTAGTTGTAACCTATCTGAAATCACTTATGAATCGATTCACCAACTGAAAGTTAGTTATTTTGTTACCATTGGTTACAACAACTCTATATAAACCTTCCTCATTTCATTCAACATAATAACCACATGCTAACTGATTTAGAGGAGTGCAAAAAACCTCTCTCTAGAGCTTTCTTATTGAAGATTCACATAATTCTCTTTATTTTCTTTGTTTGAGAGCCCAGCTAAGTCTTGTGATTGTTTTAGGTTTAAATGAGCCCAGTTTAATTCTTCTAGGTTAAGAAGAAGCCTGTAAATTCTTGTGTTGTAAAACTAGCAGTTTAGGAGCCCATTTAAATCCTAATATTTTTGATAAATTAAAGTGGTGATCTGGTTGAGGATTATCCAATGGAGTAGACTTGAATTACAATTTCAATTCAAGTTCAATCACTTAAAAAATCTGTGTCTTGATCTTTATTCTTTACTGCACTTTTTATTTTTGGTTCCTATAATATTGTTTATTGCATTACTACATTATTATTCCTGCTGCATTGCTAATTCATTTTGTGAGTTAATTTAACTTAATCTTAAACAAATCTGCTATAATAATTATCTTTATCATCTTTCTCTTGAATCCATCAAAGAAACCAATATAGCTATATAACTCATTAAAAAGAATCCAAAAATAGATCCAATGATCTAAAGGGCAAGATCCAATTTTTGTGCGACCTGACACTAACCAATATGGACCCAAAATCCAATGGATACCACAAATGCAAGTATAGCTTCTATTTTGCAAGATTGTGGAAGTCAAAAAACAACTCATGATTTCCAAACAATAGTTGTTCTCACCGTATAATTATAAATGTTAATCCCCCAATTTTCAATATATTTTCATACCTTCACTTCATGTGCTTGATTATGTTTTGTACATCGCAAATTCTAACTTAGGCATTAGAGATTGTTTCTAAGTTTGTTTTGCAGGTACTCGATATGAAATGTGAGGTACAAACAGTGTAGAATTATTCCAAAATTGCTATTGAATTGAGTGTTGCTGATAAATATATCATTTGTTAACATTTTTAGAACAAAACTACATGAAAACTAATTTCAAGACTCTCTAAATCAAATCCTAAATTGATTCAAATTTTTCTAGTTTTTTTATGAGTTTTTCAATCAATTCCAATTTTTTTTATGAGTTTATGAATCAATTCACAAATCAATTCACTAGAAAATTTACACTATGAATTAATTCAAGAACTGATTCATTATAATTTTCAAACTTTCGATAATTGTCCTAAAATTTCTGAAATTGTTATTCAAATCCTTGAATTAATTTCATAATCGATTCAACAACTGATGTTTAGATATATGAATCGACTCAAGATCTGATGTCTGCAAAAATAAAATGATTCATGTAACAAGTCTAAAATAAAGTAGAATCATTACTTCAGGGGGAGATTAGTATCAAAATGAAATTAAGAACTATCTTGTATCCCTTAATCCCTTTACCCTTATTGTATGAATTGAATTTTAAACTTTATTATTTCATTTTAATGAGGCATTATTACTTTTTGATGTGCCAAAAAAGGGAGAATGATAGGATTTTAGATAAGGAAAATAGATAGGGGACAATGATAAGATCTCAAAGGAGGAGAATAAAAACTTAAGGGGGAGAAAAGAGCAAGCAGAAAAACCTTCATTCAAAGTTTTTGATTGTATGCATATTTTGTTACTTATCTAAAATTGTTTGTCACCATAAAAAAAAGGGGGAGATTGTTAGCCTTGCTATCATGTCTTCTTCAGTTTTGATGTTGAAAAATAATTTTAATTGATATAATGATCTAACTATATACTTTGAGTGTTTGTTCATTTTACAGATGTAAGTTGATCAAGTAACATTCAAGATATCAAGAGATCCAGCATTATATTTAGTGTTTATTGATTTAAAGGGTCCCAAAAGTTAAAGATTTTGCCCTATTTACGTTTGTAAAAATACTCATTTGACATAAAGATTGAATTCTTGTTTCACAAGATATTTCAATAAAATTCCATTAGTAGATCAAGATTGGAGTCACTGGTATTGTTAGGAATTTAGTTAGCTATTGATCAAATTAAATAGTTTAACAATAGAATTGCAGTTAATCAAAATTATATCAAAACATCAAAAATGTAGAACATCAAAAACATAGTGCACCAAAATGTAAAATGCAGAAAGATAAACAAGAACACTAAAATTTTAAAATGATTTAACTTCACTTGAAACCATAGATGAAGTCTACATCCATCGGATCAATCCTTAATTGGATGATCTTTTTTATTAACGACAACAGGATTTTAAAATGGCTCCTAAACAACCAGTTTACAATAAGATTTACACTGGGCTCTTGCAAAATCTATAGATACAATAACACTACACCATCAGCCTAATTTTAATCAACCTTACAACTAATAGAAGATGCAAGGTAAGATTAACCTCTTCCTTGTATTTCCAATTCCTATCAACCTAAAAATTGCAATTAAAATCAAGAAATAGAAGTTAGGTATACAATACCAACAATTGAGATAAAAATCTCAATTAACTAGTTGTATTCTTCACAGATTTGATCCAAGATTGCAAATCAAAAGTATATTGAAGAGATAGAATTTAGATCAAATGAAGCTCAGAAACTCTCCTTGTTTTTTGTGTTTTGAAAGTATGAGAAAATTGAAAACTTTATTGTGTTGAAATGAGGTGAAGGCTTATTATAATTGCAATAATCAACTATTAAAAAATAACTAACTTTTTTATCTTGAATCGATTCATAGCAGTTATAAGTAACTAATCGATTTGTGAATCGATTCATATTATGAAGATCATGAAGAAGTTCATGTCTGAATCGATGCATGAATCGATTTAGCCTTTAGTATAAAAAGATTGTGAATCAATTACCTAATAGATTTAAAATATTTTCTAATATTTTGGTTAAAGCATTTTCAAAAACTTTTCTTTGTGAATTGATTTATGAATCGATTTAAGCACATTCCACAAGATTTCATGTTTGAATCGATTCATGAATTAATTCACATAGTGAAAAATAATTTTTATAAAAATTTAACTTGTGAGAATGCATTGAAAATATAGTTAGAAAATATTTATTTTAAACTCATTTCATTTGATTTATTTCCACCTTTGTTTAGCTATATGTAGAAAATTATTTAGATTAAAACTGATTAGAACACTTACCCAAGATCCTATAAAAATTGATAAAAAAATCTACGACAAATGCTGCATCTTTTGATATCTTGAATGTCATTTGATCAGCTTTAAGTCTGCAAAATGAACAAACACTTAAAAGCATATGGTTAGATCATGACATCAAATAAAATTATTTTTTAATATCAAAATCGAAAAATATATGCTAGCAAGGCTAACAATCTTCCCCTTTTTTATGGTAACAAATAATTTTAGATAAGTATCAAAATTTATATATAATGAAATTTAAAAAAATGAGAGTTTTTATTACTCCCCCTTGAGTATTTATTTTTCCTTATCTACTTTCCTTTTCTAAAATCCTATCCTTTTCCCTTTGAGATCTTATTATCTTATCTAAAATCTCATTTCTCCCCCTTTTGGCACATCAAAAAGCAATAATGCCTTATTAAGATGAAATAATAAGGTAATAATACAGTAGGGATAAAGCGATTAAAAGATAGTTTTTAGCTCAATTATGATGTTAATCTCCCCCTAAAGTAGTGATTCTACTTAATTTTAGACTTAACGTATGGATCATTTTATTTTTGCATGAATCAGTTCATAAATCAATTCAAGATGTAAAATTTGGAGTTGTGAATCAATTTTGAAACTCACAGAAAACCTGGAAAAATTTGAATCAATTCAGAATTCAATTAAGAGAGTCTTGAAATCAATTTTTATGTAGTTTTGCTCCAAAACTCTTAACATATGAGATATTGATCAACATCAAACATCTTAACATGATTTTTACCTTAAATGTCATATTATGTACCTATAAAATAAACTTAGAGAAAACTCTGATGCCTAAGTTAGAATTTGCAAGATACAAATTAAATAAGCATAATTAAATAGAAAACTTAACATAAAAAATATCATGGGTTGGTCATTTGAGATCATTTTCCAAGGGGTTTAACATCCTTAATTCTCTTCAAATAAACACAAACCATTTTTCATCCAAAGGTTTTGTAAAACATCAACTAGTTGAAATTTAGTGTACATATTCAATAAAAATGTCACCTCTTTGAACATGATCCCTAATAAAATGATGTCTAATTTGAATGTGTTTTATTTTAGAATGCATGATAGGATTTTTAGTTAGGTTAATAGCACTAGTGTTGTGACACAATATAGGAATCTTATCAAATTCCAAGCCATAGTTTGATAGTTGTTGCTTCATCCAAAGGATTTAAGCACAACAACTCCCAGTTGCTATATATTATGCTTCAGCAGTTGATAGTGCAACATTGTTTTGCTTTTTGTAGGACTAAGAGACTAGAAAGTGACCAATAAACTAGCATGCTCCACTAGTGCTCTTTCTATCAATCTTACCACTTGCATAGTTGCATCTAAATGACCTATAAGACTACAAGAATTACATTTAGGATATCATAAGCCTAGGTGTTTTGTCCCTAAGAGATATTGAAAAATCCTTTTCATAGCTAAAAAATGTGATTCTTTTGGCTATGTTTGATATCTGGCACAGAGACAGACACTAAGTATGATATCAGGTCTGCTTGTAGTCAAATAGAGCAGGCTTCCTATCATACCTCTAAATAAAGTAAAGTCAATAGATTTACCTTTTACATCTACATCTACCTTAAGAGATGGACTCATAAGAGTTCCAATAGATTTACAACTATCAAACTTGAATCTCTTAAGTAATTCCATTGTGTACTTTGTTTGGCTTAGGAATATTCCATTTATACATTACTTAATTTGTAGTCCAAGAAAGAATGTTAACTCTTCTATCTTAACATTTCAAACTCACTCTACATCAACTTTGAAAATTCTCCACATAAGGAATTATTAGTAGAACCAAAGATAATGTCATTAGCATATACTTGAACAAGTAAAATATCTTTTCCTTAATCTTTTATGAAAAATGTTGTATCAACTTTACCTATTCTAAAGCCTTTTTGAATCAAAAACTTACTTAATTTATCATGCCAAGCTTTAGGAGCCTGTTTGAGACCATATAAGACTTTTTGAAGCTTATAAACATAATTTGGATAGAGGTGATCCTCAAAATTAGGAGGTTGCCAAACATACACCTTTTCTAGTATATAACCATTAACAAATGCACTTTTCACATCCATTTGATAAAGTTTAAAATTTCTTGAACAAGAGTATGCCAATAACATCCTTATAGCTTGTACTCTAGCTACTAGAGTGAAAGTTTCATCATAATTGATGCCTTCCTCTTAATTATAACCTTTTGCAACTAAATGGGCTTTATTTCTAATAATCATTCCATTTTCATCTACTTTGTTCCTAAAAACCTAATGTGTTCCTATAATAGTATGATCATCTAGTTTTGGCATAAGAGTCTCAACTTCATTTCTTTTAAATTGATACAACTCTTCATGCATTGCCAAAACCCAATTTACATTTATTAAGGCTTTATTAATTTTTTTAGGTTCAAACTAAGACACAAATGCTGAGTGATTGCAAAAATTCTTTAAATTGCTACGAGTTACCCATTGTGACATTTCTCTAATGATTTGATCCCTTGGATGGCTTTGCATAAACTTCTATTGTTTTGGTATGCAGGGTTTTGAGATGTCCAATTTAGCAGTGTCATCCTCTTTCTAATCTGCATTTGTTTTCTCTGATTGATCTCCTTACTTGTTTAAATTTTAGTCAGAGAATAATGGATTTTCCTAATTATTCTCTTCCTCTATAGATCTATCAACACTTAAAGTAGATTCATCAAAAATAACATATATAGATTCTTCAATCTTTAAAGTCCTTTTGTTAAAAATATGAAAGGCATTGCTAGATGAAGAATATCCAATAAATATGGCTTCATCAGATTTAACATCAAACTTATCGAAGTTATCTTTGCCATTGTTATGAACAAAGCATTTACAACCAAAAACATGAAAGTGTGATATGTTAGGCTTCCTTCCATAATAGTGTTCATAGGGGGTTTTGTTTGAAATAGGTCTAATTAGAACTCTATTCAACACATAGCATGAAGTGTTTGCTACATCAACCCTAAAGGATTTTGGAAGGGGACTTTCTGTTAATATAGTTCTAGCCATCTCTTCCAAGCATCTGTGTTTCTTCTCAAAACACCATTTTGTTGAAGGGTTCTAGGTGCTAAGAAGCATGGTTTATACCATTTGCCTCATAAAAACTAGTGAAGTCCTTATTTTCAAACTCTCCTTCATGATCACTTCTTATATTTAAAATGGAATACCCTTTTTGGTTTTGAATCACATTTGCCAGCCTTTTGAAGGCTTCAAATGTGTCACTTTTGTGGCATAAAAATATGATCCATGTAAACCTTGAATAGTCATCTACAATCTCAAAGACACAGAGGTTTCCTCCAAGACTTTTGATTCTAGATGGACAATCAAGTTCATGTGAAGTAAATCCAGAGGTTTTATAGTTGAAATAATGTTTTTTGACTTAAATGAGGACTTTACTTACTTCCCTTTCTAGTATGTATCACACATTCTATCCTTGGTGTAATTTAATTTTAGCAATCCCAACACTATGCCTTTTTTAGAAATTTTTCCAATGATATCCATGCCGATGTGTCCAAGTCTTTTATGCCAAATCCATGAGTCATCATTTATGCTAACCAAACAAGTGGAATCTAAGTTTGATTCTAAGTCTAGATTTATCATGTAGATATTGTTAATCCTACTACCTACCAACTTAACCTGTTTGTCATTATTGTTTATGACTAAGCATTTATTTGAATTGAAGATTATTTGGTTTCCTTTATCAAAAAATTGACTAGTACTAAGTAGGTTATACTTTGTACCTTTTACAAATAAAAAATCATCAATGAAACAATTTGGCAATTTGCCAACCTTACCAATTCCTTTCACTTTACCTTTACCATTATCACCAAAGGTTACTTTACCTCCTATTATTTGTGTAAGATAGATAAACTTGTCCCTGTTTTCTATCATATGGCGTGAACAAACACTATCTAAAAACCATAGATTACTCATGTCTCCTATAAACCTATAAATTAACAATTACACTTGCATTTGCAGTACCCAGAAAATCTTGGATCCAAATATGTTAGCAAGCATAACAAAGTTTGTGATAGAGGTAAGTGTTTTTGTTATCCAAACTTGTTTCTCATTAGGTTTCAACTCATATGTACCATTTCTATAAGGATAATGCTTAATATGATGTCTCTTTTGATTGTAGCAAAAGCATGTAATATAACTAAATTTTCCATTAGACTTGACAGTTTTAGAATTTTTCATTGATCTTCTCTTAGTTTGTTGTCTATATCCCAAACCTGATTTGTTTTGAAAATCAGTTTGATTTTGTAGCATATCATTTAGAGCCAATTTGCTGTTTGTGAAACCATATAAACCCTTGGTCAATGTGTTTATCTTGGATTTGTAAATTTCACATTAATCATAAGCTTTATTTTCACTCAAAACTTCTTCAACTAAACCATACAGATCATTTTTCTCTTTTTCAATCTATTGAATTTTTTCAAGTAAGGCTTCTTTTTCTACTCTAGCATGTTTTAAATCTTTTTTTGCCTTTTTCAAAACATCATATAACTCTTCATACAAATCATCAGCTTGATCATCATTAGTAGAGTTAGATTTATAATCACTAGAATAGTCATCAATTGAATTAAGCTCATCTCTAGAGTAAAAGAAGGATTGGTTTCTAATACCTCATTTTCATCATCAATTCTAGCCATGAGGTAGAAGAGTGCCTCTTCTTCATCTTCAGATTCAGCTTGTTCATCATCCCAAATTGCTAGATTGCCTTTCTTGAAAGTCAATTTTCTTTTCTTTCTCTCATTCTTAAGTTGTTTCTTTAAGAATATTGGACAATCTGGTTTAAACTATCTTGATTTTGCATTCAAAGCATGTAAAAGTATATGAGGAACTCTCTTGCTCATTTTTGTTTTGATTTCTCTTTTGTGGAATGGGTTTCCTCTTTTCTTTATTCATCTTTTCTCTTAGAAGTTTCAGTAACTTTTTTCTTAGGAATGCCATTTGGTCTTTCTCATAAGCTTCTTCATCAGTATCAAACTCCTCATCATCAATTTGAAATGATTTTGCAACCTTGAGTGCCAGATTTTTCTTCCTTTTGTCATCACTATTTTTCCTATATTTTTTCAACTCTAATTCATACTCTTCTAAGTTTCCATAGAGCTCTTGGATTGTTAGCATCCTTATCATTAGTGATTCCTTTATGGTTGTCACTTTTGGCTACCATTCTTTAGTAAAAGATCTTAGGATTTTATGGACTAAGTCTACATTGTCAAAGGTTTTTCCAAGCAACATCAAATGGTTAGTTATGACAGTGAATCTTTGAATAAGATCTCTAATTGATTCACCCTCTTCCATCTTAAACATCTCATATTCAGACATTAACACATGCACTTTAGACGCTTTAAGCCAAGTTGTGCCTATATGTGCTACTTCTAAAGTGTCCCAAATTTGTGTAGCAATAGTACAATTTGAAATCCTTTCATATTCATTAGGCAAAAGTGAGTTAGAAATAATCCATTTAACTTTAAAAGGTGCTTTTTTCTTTCCTCTTTTGTCCGTAAAGACTTAAGCTTGGGTTTAACAGCACCATTTATTAGTGTTTGTAGTGGATTATAACCATCCTCTACAATTTGCCATATGTTTATATCAGTGGCTTCAATAAAGTCTCTGATTTTCTATTTCTAATAGGTATAATGATGTCCATTAAAACTAGGTGGCTTATTCATAGGAGGACATTCAAGTAACAATCTGAAGCTAGAATCCATTCTCTTTAGAAAAATAAAGAGTATTAAGAGCCAAAGCTCTTATACCAATTGAGGGTCCCAAAAGTTATAGATCTTGCCCCATTTATGTTTGTAAAAATACTCTTTCGACTTAGAGATTAAATTCTTGTTTCATAAGGTATTCAATGAAATCCTATTAGTAGATCAAGATAATATTGTAGTCACTCGCCTTGTTAGGAATTCAATTAGCTATTGATCAAATTAAACAGTTTAACAATTAATAGAATTATAATTAATTAGAATTATATCAAAACATTAAAAATGCAGAACATCAGAAATATAGTGCAGCAAAATGTAAAATGCAAAAAGATAAACAAGAACACTAGAATTTTAAAGTGGTTCAACTTCACCTAAAACCACAAATGAAGTCTACATCCATTGGATCAATCTTCAACTGGATGATCTCTTTTATTAACTACAATAGGATTTTAACTAGGCTCTTGAATAACAAGTTTACAACAAGATTTACACTAGGTTCTTGCAAAACTTATAGATACAATAACACTACGCCTTTAGCTTAATTGTAATCAACCTTACAACTAATAGAAGATGCAAGGGAAGATCAACCTCTTCCTTGAATTTCCATTTCCTATCAACCTAGAAATTGCAATTAAAATCAAGAAATAGAAGTCAAGTATACAATACCAACAATTAAGATGAAAATCTCAATTAACCAATTGTATTCTTCACAGATTTGATCCAAGATTGCAAATTAAATGTAAATTGAAGAGATAGAATTTATACCAAATGAAGCTCAGAAACTCTCTTTGTTTTCGTGTTTTGAAAGTGTGAGAAAATTGAAAACTTTATTGTGTTGAAATGAGGTGAAGGCTATTTATAGTTGCTATAATCGACTTTTGAAACATAACTAACTTTTTGATCTTGAATCGATTCATAGTAGTTATAAGTAATTAATCAATTTGTGAATTGATTTGTATTATGAAGATCATGAAAAAGTTCATGACCGAATCAATACATGAATCGATTTAGCCTTTGGCATAAAAAGATTGTGAATCGATTACCTAATAGATTCAAAATATTTTCTAGTGTTTTGATAAAAGCATTTTCAAAAACTTTTTTTCATGAATCAATTTGTGAATCGATTTGAGTTTCCATGTTTGAATCGATTCACACAGCGAAAAATAATTTTTATAAAAATTCAACTTGTGAGGATGCATTAAAAATATAGTTAGAAAATATTTATTTTAAACTCATTTCATTTGATTTATTTCTACCTTAGATTAGCTGTTTTTAGAATATTATTTGGATTAAAATTAATTAGAACACTTACACAAGATCCTATAAAATCGATAAAAAATCTAAGGCAAATGCTGGATCTTTTGATATCTTAAAGGCATTTGATCAACTTTAAGTCTGCAAAATGAACAAACACTCAAAAGGATATGGATAGGTCATGACATCAAATAAAATTATTTTTTAACATCAAAACTAAAGAATATATGCTACCAAGGCTAACAGATTTTTTTTCTAAGATCTTTTGTAAGTGAATTCTAATCTCATTTGATTCAAGTAACTTTCTAAAAACACTGAAATTGAGATAGAAATAAACCACTTGAAGAAAGCTAAAATAAAATATTTTTCAAACAAAGTTATTAAATAATTTTTCACAAGTGCAAGTTTTATACAAATCATTTTTTACAGTGTGAATCGATTCACAGATTGATTTATTGAAGAACTTGTGAAAATCTCCTCAAATCGATTCAACAATTGATTCATAAATAAAAGTTTTGAAAAATATTTCTTATCGAAGGTTAGGAATTTTTCTTGAATCGATTCCCTAATTGATTCAAGACCTATTTGTATAATATTATGATTTGATTCATGAATTGATTCAGTCATGGACTTCTTTATGATATTCATAGAAGAATTGATTCATAAATCGATTAATTAGTTGGTAACTATTATAAATCAATTCACAACTTAAAAGTTAGTTACTTTTTGAAAGTCAATTATAGTAACTATAAATACCCTTAACCTTATTTCAAACTTAGTTAGTTTTCATATTTTCTCATTTCTTCAAGTGTGAAACTTAGAGGGAATATAGAGCTTTATCTGATTTACATCTACCTCATTAGATTTTTCAATTCAAAGGATCTTGAATCAAAATTGAAGAGAATTCACATTAGATGTTTGAAATATTCATCTTAAACCATTGGTATTGTATTTCTTACCAAACTTCTTGATTTTATTTTAGATTTCAAGGTTGATAGGAATTTGGTCTTATCTTTCATTTGTAATTTCTAGGTTGATAGAAATTAAAGATACAAAGGCAGAAGTTGATCTTCCCTTTGCATCTTCTTTAATTGTGAGTTGATTATAGCTAATTGAATATTGTAAAGAATTCTTGGAATATCTATAGGTTATTAGGTTAATCATAGTCTATAGGAGATAGAAGAATTGTTGTATCTATAGGTTAGCAAGAGCCCAGTCAAAATTTTGTGCTGTAAACTAATGTGCAAGAGCCTAGCCAATTCCTGTGTTGTTTTTTAGTAATAAAAGTAACTATCTGGTTAAGGATTGTTCAGTGAATGTATACTTAAACTGCGGTTTCAGTTTAAGTTGAACCACTTTAAAAATCTGGTGTTCTTATTTATTCTTTTCTACATTTTGCATCTTGCTATTCTGCTACATTTCTAAATTTTGCAATATTGGTTTAATGCATCTCTAAACTTACTACAATTCTGTTTAATTACTAAACTGTTTTAAATTGATCAATCTATAATTGAATTCCTAATTACATCAGTAACTCTAATATTATCTTGATGATCTAATAGAGTCTTTTTGATAAATCTAGTAAAACAAGAATCGAATCTAAAAATAAAAAGAGTATGTATATTTTACATTTGTAAAAAAGGACAAGATATATATTTTCAAGACCCTCACTCACAACATTTTATGTAACATTATTTTAATTTTGTGTTAAATAAAACATCTCATAAAATAATATTTATAAAATTCTATCTTGTAAAAAGGCACCCGCATGAATTGTTATAGAAACTGAATCAATCTTTAAATGAAATAAAAGAATAATGAATTGGTCATTTTTTCTTTAATGTGTATTTTACGTGTAATGCTTATTTATATTGCTTAACTTTGTTTAAATGAAGGAAATTTCAATCAAAATATGTTTCTAATAAGATCCCTATATAGGGGTAGAAATGGGTCAAATGACTTATTATAGGCCAATGGCTTAACCTATATTTGGCCTAGTCTAGCCTAACTTATTTATTTAAACAAATCATGTCAAGGTTAAATAAGCCTATTTATTTAAATAAATAGGCCGGATATATCTTTTTTAGGCTTCGCACATAGGCTTACTAAACTAGTACATTTAATAATTATATTTATATATAACTAGTTTTCCATTCCACCCATGCAATGCACGAGCATGTATATTGTTTTAGTCTTTTGGCCTAAACATGGATAGAATTATCTTTAACATCTTTAAAAACATTTTTTTTTCCTTTTATGATATATTGTGAAGCATAATTGAAAATAATGATATATACAAAAACGAATGGTCATCAAAACAGTCTGGCAAGTTTTTTTTTTTTTTTGCTAGATGGGGCCAAATTTTTGTTTTAGGTGAGAAACCAAACTCATCAGAGATTGACAAGTAAGCAAATTCCCTTTTTAGGTGAAAGAGTTTTAGGGAAAGTATGATTTCCACTACTGTTATCATAAACAACACTCATTTAAAACTTTTTTCCTTTTGTTTTTTGGGTTTGAATGTGAAAGGAGGTGAGTATATAAGTAGCTCATCACTAGTTTAGTTATAAAAAAAATAATAATTATGTGTATATTAGCCCATGAGAAATATATTCAGTCTTATCATAATATTGAGAATCTTAATATCATTGTCCATTATATTTTAACAATTCAAAAAATTGTCTCCCATATTTTAGTATCTATTTCACTATAACACTGAAACATTTGATTTCTCAAAATAAATAGATAGTATTGATATTTCAATCTTATAGTATGATTCGAAGGACATCCATAAATGATTTATTTATGTCCTTACCAAAAGAATTCTTGGAGCATTTTGATGATTTGGTTCATTAAAATAGATTATGGATCATCTACTAAAATTATGACAATTCATGTATAATTTTGAA
This sequence comes from Saraca asoca, assembly GCA_026873985.1. Taxonomy (NCBI): domain Eukaryota; kingdom Viridiplantae; phylum Streptophyta; class Magnoliopsida; order Fabales; family Fabaceae; genus Saraca; species Saraca asoca. Next base: position 1,929 of record JANHAO010007778.1, on the reverse strand, counting down.
TAACTCCAATATTATAACCCATTTATATTAATTGTTAAGGTTTTAATTTGCAATTCATAATACACCGTTGAATCATTAAAAAAGAAATTTTTTTTGGTGATTTTTTTTTTGTGTATTGCATATAGCCTAGAAAAATTTTGAAGAACTTAATCTATCAATACGGATTAAGATAATTCATTAACAATATAAATAAATCAATTTTTTTATAAAATTATGATCCACTCAAATAAATTTCTCATAATATTAATAAGTAGTCTATATCCCACTCAAATAAAAATTTTATGAACTTAATCTATGTCACTTCTAGTGTTGTTGCATTTGTATCTGATGTTGTCTTAAGGACTTTTTCTTTTAAGTGTCTTGGATTTGAATCAAGAATACTACTTGTGTGTGAGCTCTTATTATCACAAAAATCCATCAAGGAACTTCTCTCAATTTAGCTACTAAAGTTAACACTGGAAATAGAGCAACCAGTTTGTAATTTGAACTTCGTAAGTGTAGCTCAGGGTTTTTTACTTCACTTTCTAATCACCATGCCAATTTTGAACAAGTAATTTCATGAGGAGCTCGACCTCTTGATAGGTTTATTCTTTTATCATTGGATTACCTTTTTTAAAAATTTTAAAATGAGTCAAATTAAAAATACAAATCTTAATGTAAAAATGATAATCCAATAATAAAATCATCCAACCAAAGTCAAACTCCCTATAAAATTATCCTTTTTAAAACTTTGAATCACAAATTAGCCAAAAAAATATCCTCACTTTTTTTATAGAATTTTTTGTAATTATTTGTTAAACATAATTTGTGACTAGATCTCACTCAACTGTTTGTGTCGGCTATATTTGACTACTACGCAAATTCGCAATGGTTGTCTCATTATCATTTTTCAACTTATCCTTTTTTTTTTTTCAATTTGATCTAACATCTATTTGTTTGATTAATTAATATTAAACACTTTACCATTTTCAAAAAAATATATAATAAAATGTTTTTTAATTTATACATCATTTTAAAAAATAAAAAATATATTTATTTATTTTTTTCAATGTTATTTTTATTGTTTTAATAAATACTTAATCACATGTCAATTAACTTTTAATAAAATATAACTCTTTTTTAAGTTGAAATTATTTATTATACTTCTTAGTTTTTTTTACATTTACATTTACTTTAAATCACATATATAAAGGGATTGAGGAAATTCAAAGCGATACGAATTTATCATATTTAAATCAAATATATACGTCATCTCATTATTTATTTTCTCTCTTAAAAATAATCATTCATCATTTACAATCAGATCTAATTTGTTCAACAAAGAATAGGTCTATTGTCATTGCTTAACCCACAAAAATATATATGCATACTATAGATCTCAGCTACCTATAAACAACTCATAAAAAAATTAATTACGTTTAATATCATAATTAATATTAACCATCTATTCAAACCAAATCTCGTAAAAGACGACAAAATCATTCTCCATACAAAAAAAAAAAAAGGAAACTGATTTACCATAAAAAATTCTTTTTTTAGATTTCAAAGGGAAGCAAAAAGGGGAAAAATTATAAAGCCCATAAAATTGAGAGAAAAACTATGACAAGAGATAGCCAATAATGAACTGCCATGTGGGACACAAAGCCCATGTGGACCGAGTGTATATTATGTACACGACGAGCAAGTAGAGTTACAAGATATCTCAAACACTGATGTCATTATTATGTTCGTCTCGTTGTTTCCGTACTCTTAGACCATCCACATTGCAAGTTGCTTAAGGGAGTTGCTTCCCTTAAGCAACCTGGTTTTAAGCAACTGCCTACTGTGAGGGAAACAATTTTTTTCAGCTCAGCATGTGGGTTGCTTGTTAAGCAACTATTGCTTAACAAAAGAAAGCAATTAAAAAATTTCAACTGCAGAAGCAATCCG
>JANHAO010007777.1:0-19846 GCA_026873985.1 Saraca asoca | reverse complement strand
CTTCAGTTAAATATTACAATCATAGTATTTATGGGGCATGAGTTCATTTTTGTCTTATCTTACATTTAGCATATGATAGGAATCCATACACATTACATGAATTCATTTTTCCTTATATATCTTTATTTTATTTCTATCTATTTAACATGTTTACATGGTAATTCTTGTACTAAGTTATGGACACTGCCACATGAACAAACAAAAGTTACTTATGCTACTGTGGCATGTCATAAATGGTGAAGGAGACAAAGACAGTTTAAGAGACAATATTGAAATAACTTTTTCCAGTACAATCTCAATGAGATAACATAGAAAAAATGCAAAATGCTGTGCAATTATATAGAATGTAGAATGCAACGTAGCTTGCATAATGTAGATGCAGTTATGTGGCACATTATTACTACAGGGTAATCTTAGTAGATTAAAAAAAACTAGAATTTATGTCTTAAAACATTATTTACCATTCTTCAATGCTTGAAGACGATGCAAATAAAGTTACAAAATTCTTGGATTGAGAGAAGAATTCTATGAGCCACAAACAAGGAAGCCTAAAGCCCCAAGTGTTAGTATAATGGCAATATTACTTGACCTGTAGAATTGTGGTTTGTGTGAGCGTATATATATATATATATATATATATAATTCCTCAAGGAATAATATTAAGACATAATATTTATTTATATTTCAGCACATGGTTGCACCAGTTATTGCTAGAAGCCTTTTCCTTATACAATTTCTCAATAAGCCAATGTTACCTGTATTAGAATAAGTTTCTAGAACTAGATTAGATAATTTGGTGTTTATTAGGGATTCATGAGGATAATAACCTAACTACTACATCACATGCATAAAGCCTTAGATAACTTTGATGTTCTTAAAGCAATTTTAAAAAGAGATGAGAAGTATTTTTTGTTTTGCAATTGGGTCGGATGCCAACAAACTCAATACAACACTCTAGAATCTCTAAATTGTTCTTTTTAGATTATGAAAAATGATCAAAATTTAATATTTGGCATGAATACTTTCAAAACATGTTTAAAAACTTACTAGACAAATGTTTTGATATGCTTTCAAATTCTAATTGATGTGGTTTTGTGTGTGTGTGCATGTGGACATGTAAATTTCCAATACATGTATGTCTATATTATGTTGGGTCCTTCTGTCATTGATTTTGTTGTGGATATATTGTGCTTCTATATAGGTGTCTTAGTTTATAGCAATGATGGCAAACTAAAAAATACTTCATGTTATAAGTCAACATTCCATTCAAGGTTCAAACAAAATAAACTAAAAGTTTCCTTCGATATGTTGGTTTCTTATGTCACTGATTTTCTTGTATTCATCTATGATGGTATAGAAGTTCATAAACTTGGATTAAGAGTGCAAGAATACATATCAGAGAGCTTAGGCCTAGAAAAAGACTACATAAAGAATGCATTGGGTGAACAAGGGCAACATATGGCTATAAACTACTACCCAGAATGCCCAGAACTAGAACTTACTTATGGATTGCTAGGACACACTGACCCAAATGCACTTATAGTTCTTCTCCAAGACCTTAAAGTCCCTAGCCTTCAAATTCTCAAGGATGGCAAATGGATTGCCATCAATCCCCACCCCAATGCCTTTGTCATTAACCTTGGTGATCAAATGTACGTACCATTTTTTTTATTGTTTTAGCCTTATTCATCATATCTAATTACTATATAGTCCATTCATCAAGATAAAATATGCCAATCAACATTTGCTTGATTTTTTTAGTAATTTGGAAACTTTCTTACAAGTATATGGCCATTCTAACTAGACAGGCATCAACACATTTAAATGATTACAGGCTATCACAAATGGTATTTACAAGAGTGTATGGCATAGGGCATGGGATAAAGCTTAAATTGCTTTCATTAGCACCATGTATAAATTCTTTAAGCATGTCTTGTTGGAAAATCTTTTGCCATGATCATTTTTTAATCACTTTCATTTAGCATCCTAATACTCCTACTTCTATGACTCATAGTGGAATAATAACTTGTGTACTTGCCAACTTTTAGTGGGTGTAATGAGCTTCTACCAGTATGATCAAGAGGCTCTGAGTTTGGAGGTTGCCAAGTTAGAGGTAGAAAGGCTGCTTGAAGCTATCAATTTAAAGCAACTAGAACATAGTGATAATGCTTGGGTACTTAAGAATTGTAGTAATGTCAATTTTGAAAGTATGATGCATAGATTACCCTAGAGCAACACTTGCCACATTATCAGCTAATAGTTAGATTCCTAATGTTGCCTTGTATGTCTTGTTATTGCTAAAATTGGAGGTTTAAATTTATTTTGTATTAGTTCTATATATGAGATTTAATGTAACTGCTCAAAATAATTAATTTAAACACTAATGTGCATCAAGTATTATAAATGCCTTGGTTAAGGATCACCGCCTTAATAATTTGTCTTAGTCAATTAGATCACCACTCCCGTTGAGGAGTGAAAAAAAAGTAATTCTCGTCATCAAATTCTATATTAATCATTATGATTAAATTATAATTTAAAATTACACTTCAATTAAAAAATTGCATGAATTTATGTTTTAATCAAGGAAAAATTCAATGCTTATAATTGACAGCTGTCAAGATTAACAAGAAATAGTATTGAACTGCTTAAGCTAGTAATTAGAGTGAGTCCAAGTCAAGTTCATACAAACTATTGATCTATTATATATATATATATATATATATATTATAGTATAAAATGGGGGGGGGGGCAGAGTTTGCTACTTAATTACAAATAAGAATTGAATCTAATAGGTTGCATGCAAAGCAAAATAGAATAAAAAATGAGGGAAATTTAGATGTACGAAGGCTTAATTCAAGGGGCTCTTGCAACTTATTGATTGATCATTGACTCCATTATTTCATTCCCATTTTGACCACCTAACTAAAATATCAATCAAGCTTAGCACCTAATTAATCCTTGTTAATTTGCCCCTAAACTATCCAACCAAGCCCAACACATAATTGACTCTTATCGCTAAATCAATTGAAGCCTAGTACTTCCACCAATTTACTAATATCTTTAAGTTTTGAAATGAATAGGTCTAATTAATTGAATCACCCTAACAGTAACCTAACTAATTACCCTTAATTCCTTAGTAGAAATGACTTATCCCAATAGTAAATCAACCCCTTATTGCTACTGCAGCCAAATAGCTACAAGCAATCATAAGTTGCCGCCTATGAAAATTTAACTAGCATTACATCACAATGAATAATTAATTAATGGATCCTATTAACTAGTCATCCAAGGCAATTGTATGCAGTAAAATCAAGAAATCAAGAGAATCAAAATAAGAATAAATTGAAATTAAGAATAAGTCTCACAATCAAGAAAGAATTGGTGCAAAAATTCCCTTTGATTGAAATGAGAGTTTAGTTATACATTAATAAAAAAATAAAATTTGAAAATTAAGAGAAAGAGTAAACCTAATTTGGAGATGGAGATAATATAGAATATTAATGTAAAAGATATCACAATAACGACTTAACTAACTATTTATAGGCTTAGTGCATTGTCTCTTGGTTGGGCTGCTAATTAGGATTGGAAAGAGGCCTATTTGGGCATGACACTCAGCATATAAAATGTAGGTCCATCACTTAACTTTCCAAAGGCCTTAATCTTGCATAAAAACTTAATTCCTAGCTTAAGTTATGGGCTAAAAACTTAGACTACTTTTCATAGTAGTCCAACCCATAACAAATTTAAACACTTAAGTTCATAACCATTAAATTAATTTAAAATGATGTAGTTTGCCATTAAGCCTTTCATGAAAGTTGTAGGATTGGATCTTACTTATCCTATGGGCTTAAGTTTACACTGAAATGATGGGTGAAGCTCCACTTATGAAGAAAACATTGACACTAGGTTTGGGTCATAACACTGCGCTTTATTTTGGCTTCCACATTTTATTTGACTTCCAAAACTATTGAAATAATGTTGGGCTCTTTATGAAATTTTTAGCTCTTTTTCTTAGCTTTACAAAGATATAAGAATTACCAAAAAATGAGATCCAAACCTCAAGATATACTAAAAAACCAGAAATAATTCAAAATTGTGTAAATTTAATGAATAAATTCAATTAAGCATAAAAAGTGAATAAACCACTATTGTGAGTATTTTTAGGACCATACAAATGAGCTAGCAAAAACCATGCAAATGGGCTGGCAAAAGCCCAACAGACAAGTCCAGCTAATAAGGACCTAGTTCATCTAGAATTGAGATTGCCCAAACAAAGTGTAAGCTCACCAACTGTGAGCTTAGGTCATTGGTCAAGCAAGGGTCATAATGGTAACCTTAGGTCATGAGGCCCAGCTTGTAGCTCGAAACATACCTTCCCAGCCATCAACTCATTCTGGTTAAACCTTAAGGAGGGATCAACTTGTATGAATCCATTTGCAAATGTCAACTTTTAGGGATCAACTTGCAGGATTGTAAATTAATTGTTTATTTTTAGTTACTAATTTGCATTCAATTTTGTAACACCCATGTCATTATAAATAAGTGTTGAGATTATTGTACAAGGGAGATCCGAGAGGACAGACTCTATAAAAAGAGAGAGAATGCATAGAGAGGAATAGATACTCTGAAAAATATAACAGAAGATCACACAACAATATACTTCTACTCTGCCAAAATAAACAAAGAAATACAATAACCGTGGATGTAGAGGTCAATTAACTTTAGCCAAACCACGTTAAAAAGCTCTTGGTGTCTTCATCCTTCTTCCTCTCCATCTCTTTCTCTCTTACTCTCACTAGTTTACAGCTTAGGGTTTATTGAACTTTTTGATTGACCAGATTTTACAATCAACAACCACAAAACCAATTTCAAGCATATAATTAAGTACCTAAACATGAGAAAAAATAAGTATAAATGAATATAAATTATGTATAAATTGTATTCACCATCACTTCTCTCACTTTCATATACAAGTAGTGCTATCACATAACACTTACATTATATATATAACACTCCAAGGAAACACAAATGATAAAAAAGGGGGTTAATTTACATATTAGAACTTAAAAAATAAATTATATTGATTTGTAGCAAAAACTAATAAAGAAAAATCTATAAGGTAATCACAAAAAGTGGTCTTTGTTGGTCACAAAAATTAGTATATCCTCGTATAGGCTAATCACCAAGTATGTCATGGTGGGTCAATGAAGGCTGGCTTAGGTCAGGACTCAATATCTCTTTTTAAAAGGTTTTAGATTCAATTTTCACTATTATCATTTTTAGTGTATAAGCTATAAATTTCTATGTAAATCTTATTAGGTCTTAGGTTCATTTTGACCATGGACTGAGAATGTAATGCCTTCAAAGGAAAATAGTAAGAAAATGAAATAAGGAAAATGAAAATATATTTTGGTCAGACTAAAGTGAGGATTTTAAAATAATCGTTAGGGCCATAATGTAATTTTTCCCTTTCCAAGTAGGACCTTTTTGATGATATTGACGGGTCAATGGGGTCAAATGGTAAATTATCCCATTTTATGTTATGTTTTATTTTCTCAATCGTAGGCCTCCCCCTAGTGTGCATTTTGCTTCCCTTCAAGCTATCCTCTGCTTTTATGTTTCTTTGCCAACCAACCTTCTTCTTCAACCCATCATCATCCAGCGAACTCTAACCATCATCCTCCTTCCTTCCAAGTCTCTAGTTTCTCTTCCCTTCTAGCTTGGCAACAGCTCATTGTTCCCCTACCTCTAGTGCTTCACAGTTGAGCATGAATTAGCTCACTGGTGGTGATCGAACACAAGCTGTACTAGCCACAACTTCCTTTCTTACCAATGAATATTCCTAAAACAAAAGATATATTTTATATTAAGTATACTTCAAGATATCAAGAAGTCTTACTTGAAACACTAACACCTCAAAGTTGATGTATGCTGAAACGTTCTTATAAATTTGGTTCAACAAGACTCCCATTGAAGAACCAAGCATACTGACATCAAAATTTTGAGTCTCAAGTGAATATTTAAGTAGGTGGTTCTGCTACTTGATTCTTGAAATTTTATCTTAGATATGGAAGTCTAATGTTAGTGTATGATAGGTATGCTTAGTTATAGGACTTTAAATTTAAGTTTAAGGATCGATTTTAATGTTGATTATACCCAAATAGGTTGAGTGACTCGAATTTTCAAGTAGGCTAATCTAGCATTTTGTGGAACAATATTGTGACATTAATTAATTCTCTTGAGGGAAGTTTGATCATTTAAGGAGTTCTAAGGTGAGTAGATAATCCTACTCTTTTAATAAATCTCATCTACAATATGAAATAATTTTATGACATGAATTAGCATGATTTTGGAATAATGGGATTTTCTTTATGTTGACTTGTTTCGAATGTTTAATTGTATGTTATATATACAAATGAAAATGATTTGTCATGATGAAATTATGCATTTTATCTTCATTTACGTTATTGGAACTAGTAATTCCATTTTACTATATGATGTATAAATATGAAAATGATTTAGCATATCAACACATTTTGTAACGATTTTGTTTACAAAAGCAAGGATTTCATGTTATGTGATATGAAAATGTTAACATTTTTGAAGCTTATGCTACCTGGAGTGTTTGATGATATGTTTGGATTATTAATATTATAATACGAATGGAATGTTTCTTAATTATGAAAAGACCTGGTAACATAATATATTTTGAATGATTTAATATTTTGAAATCCTGGATGCATTGGAAATTAATTAGAAACTCTCAAGTGCACTTGTGACTAGAATATGTGCTGGAGCAAATAATGGGAAGATATGTGAATATACAAATATATGAATATTCGACAGGCGTGTTGCATGGATTATGGCGATGTTTATTATGTATGGTTACCTTTAGGAATTGTCCTTTGGATTCTAGATGAATTTGAATGAAAGAGCAACTATTAAGTCTTTTGCCACTTGAGTATTGATAAATTTTAGAAAGCTTTATTGAATTTCTCCTATGTTTATGCCATGATGAATATTTTACATAGTAGCATACTTTGCTGCTCATTTTATTTTGTTGAATACCATATTTTAATTACTTGACTTTCTTAATGGATGAAAGTTTTCGAATCTATTTTGAGATTATGACTTTTGAATGGGTAAGCTTATCTTTACGACTATATACATATTTTATCCTTTGGATTTCAAATATGAATTATATAGTTTTTTACAAAATTATTTGCTCACTGAGTTTCTATAAAAATCATCCTATATATTTATTTTTAGAGTCTAAGGATTCCTTATTGTTCTTCCTCATCATGCTAATTCAGGATTAGCTCATTGATTGAGTAGACCACCTTTTGCAGAGCCTAGAGGTATATTAATGGTGAAAGCCTTGGCAATTGATAGAGTTGTGATGTGTATGTATTTTGTTCAATGAGTGCCCAGTAGGATATAGATTTGTGTTTTCTAGGCCTTTGCGATTAGATGAGTAGCCCTTGTTTGTTGTAATTTAGGTTAATCAATAATGATTTTGCATTGTAAGTTTTGTAGGAAATTTTTTAATGATGACCTTTTATGCCGGTTACATTTCATGGGTTGGGGTGTGATAGAAAATGTTTCTTCTGAACCTAAACTTTCTATTACATAAAAAGAAGTATGCAATAGTGGAAGGAAGTTGCAAATGAGGGTCCTTTTTTAAATTTTGTCCAAGTAAAATGGGTGAAAAACAAATAGGCAGAGTCAAGACCACACCTATTATCACCTATTGATATTAACTGGACAGCTATAAATGATTATAGATGAATGTATTTTATATTTGATAATAAAAATGAAAAAAAATGCTAGCACACACATATGAACTTCTGAAAGCAACTATATTGATTTGCACAACAAAACTGACAAAGTAAAATCTATTAAGAAACTCTCTTTTTCAATCAGAAGCTGCAAGAAAAAAGTATCATCTCTTCCTATGAAAACTTAATTATCACATTTATTCTAATTAAGTTTTTGAAGATATGACTTTTAAAAATATATAATACACATTATTTAAGACTACCGCAGTATAAAACTCTTAGGTTTATTCTAGATTATCAAAAAGAATTTTGTCTGAAATTCAAGCGGTACTAGATACATGTTCAAGCACCCACATTTGAATTGATATATATATATATATATATATATATATATATATTCCATAGCCTCATCTTTTTCTGGCTGCTTGCGTCACCAAATCGTCCTTTAGGAAACTGAATAACAGGAGACAAGATCCATCTCTTCCCATCATATCTTCGCCCTATTTTGTCACCCATCGCTTCTACAACCGATAGAGTTTGAACCGCATATAATATCATTGGTATATTTTCGGTCAACTGTTTGATTCTATTGAATTTATCTCTCAATCCTATTTGACACCCAGCCATAGTTATCCGCATTCTGCCTTATGTATACTTAAGTAGATTATCTAAACTGAAATTGTAATCAATTTGAGTGACTATCTTATTTAGCAATTGTGCATTTAGACATTGAAAAATCAGTTCCTGAGGAGGTACTAACGGTGGTGCAATAGAAGGATATCTTCAAGAATATTCCATGGATGAAGAAGGTCCCATGATATAGCCCACTGGCCATGGGGATGCAGTTGGTTCATAAAAACCAGAGTTGCCACCAGAAGTTTCCACAACCAGCGGAAGAGTTCATTGAGCACAACATGGTGGAGGCGGCGGAAAAAAATTGAGGAGGAGGAAGATGCTGCGGCCGCCTCATGAGGTTTATATAATGGGTAGAATGATCCGCCGACAAAGAAAAACATTGAGTATCTATAGTTATAAATGATGGATGAGTTTTCCAAAAGAAAGAAGAGAAAAAAAAAAGGGAATGGTGGATGAATTTTCATTCTTAATTTTAAAGTTTGACTATGTTCCTGTATATATTTTCAACGTTATCTCACTTATAATAATAATAATAATAATAATAATAATAATAATAATAATAATAATAATAATAATAATAATAATAAATTATTTTGAAATAATTTACAACATCTATCAAAGTTTAAGGTAACAATATGCTTCTACCTCCTCGAGAAGAACTATTATTTTTTTTCCATTTAAAAAATATGAGGTTTTATTTTAGCCTTACTTTATATAGATTTATAATTTTTTTTGGCTTTAGACAGGAAACTCTATAGCAAAACTTCATTCTTCAGTAATTGAGTGAAGTTTGTCCTATATATGATAATATAACGTAATACGATATGATATAAATAGCATGGGCTGTGGTAATTTTCACAATCAAAATTATTATTGCTGCAATCTTTTTAGTGGTGACAAACTATATTGACAAATTTATTTCTCAATTGCTTTTTGTTGTATTAATTACAATTTCCAATAATATTTAGATATTGAAAATTGTATGAAAATATTTTTCCTTTATTTTAATCATAAATTAGTTTATTAATTTTTTCATAATAAGATAAAAATTAAAATAATTTATATTTTCATATTATATTTGTTATACTTTCTGCAAGTTCCTTAGAGTTAACATTTTTAATTTTAGGGTTTTCTTCATACACAATCCCTCTTTGTAAATTTTATGATATATTTTGTAGATATTTTCATAATTTTGTTGTTCTTTCTCAAAATCTTGCAATTTTGTACAGAATTTACATATAATAGGTAAAAAAATTAAGAGTGAAATTGGTCTATTGCTTCTTATGCTATCATTCAATTTGAATGAGGTTGTTATAGTTTAAAAGTTTTATATTTAATCTTTATACTTATTATGTTGTATTTAAAGGGACTTTTGGTTCAACATGAAGAAATAAAAAGATAATACTAAGCAATAGTCAATAGAGATAATGGTGGTGGACGCTGATCAATAATAGTAGGTGATAGTGGACAGTAATTAACAGTGATAGTGGGTAGGTGATGCTCAATGGTAGTAATGGTGTTAGGCGATGGTCAATGATAGTAAATAGTAGTAAGGGATTTGCAAGGAGCGATAGTCAATGATAATAAATAGTAGTAAGGGATTTGCAAGGTAAGAGAAGAAAAGAGAAAGAGAATTTTTTTTTTTGTATTCAGAAGATAACATAATCCGATATTTTAAGTGAGAAAAGAGTTTTAAATGAGAGGAATACATTATGTTTAAACAACGGTACCAAATTCTACTCCAAGTGAACTAAACATTCAATAAAAGAATTAATTTTTAATTCTATTACTTGCTCTTGAAATTTCACAGCGAAGCATCCCCTAATTGGAGATATACATATATATATATATATACATATATAAATATTTATCAATTTTCAATTAGATTTCATTAGCAAGGACAACAATTTTGTAACTTAAGGACAACAATTTTGTAACTTATGGATTGAAAGGCAAGCAATCCATCACTTTCCTAAGAATCAAAATAAATATGTAAAATGAGTGGTAAAATACTTTAACAAAGCTTAAAAAAGATTGTTACATGTTATATATATATATATATATATATATAAGATGACAAAGAATCAATAGATGAACCTAAGGGACGTACTCACGAAGGTGGCGGGCAATTTCCCCAAAAAAAAAAAAAAGAAAAAAAAAACTTAATGTATGTAATAATTATGAAAAATATGTATTAACTACTCACATTGTTCTGACGTAAGCCAGAAACAAAAGAGGTCATGCCTATTGCTTACTTATGTTGGTCATATATCAAAGAGCCATACTATCAGTATGATGAAGCTGGCAAAAACTGCATGAAGTTTAACTTTTCATTGATTAGATTCGTTGAAAGTCATGGATTTGATTCAAGTTTAATATCAAAAGTTTTTGTTCTTCATGTTATTCATTTCTATTTATAACTCTTAAGATATTGGAGGGAATTAAGTTTTGGAAGTAGCGTATTATTTCAACATGGAAACACTTGGTTTTTTATTGGTGTTTTGATAGAGTAGGTGATCAATTCTCAATTTTTAATTAGTGTTGTGATATAATTTAATCAAACTATTGTTTTGATTATCTTGAATTATTTGTTGGTTAAATCATGAGACAAGCCCCGAAAGTTTAACACAAAAATAGTCCCTAAGGAAAATATAAATTGTTAAAATTGTGAATATGAGTGAAGAATTTGTGAAATGTTAAAATGTTAATTATGGTTAATGTCTTTAAACAGTGGGACGAGCAATAATGTTATTTATGCAGTTTATTACATTCAGAACTTTTGTGGCTTTTTCTTGTATAATTGAAAACAATAAGAATCTCATTAGTATTTTCTTAAACAACTTTTATTATAAAGGTTTGATTATTAGTATCGGTAGGAATATTTAATTATGTTAAAAATATGGAATTTTTTAAAATTTATTTGCTTTTATCTGATTAATTCCCAACTGACTGCAAAATTTGTAGAATAAATTAAATAAAAATATGTAATTTTTAAAAGTTAAATATTCTCCATATCATTAAATTCTTCTTAACCAATATCCAAACAAATGCCCCATTAAGGGAAATAAAGATTACATATTGAATATACACTTATCATACCCAAACATAATAAAACTCAAAACTGTTACATTTGAAATTTCAACCTATCCATGCTTAATAGTTTTTTAATAAAATGAACTGCCATATAATAATGTATACAAGACAATGGAAGTTGCTAAAAATTATAAATACAATAATTTTTTTTATTTCATATATCATTAATTGGTGCAATTATTACTAAATTCTACCCATCAACAATTAACGATTAAATTAGAATAAAACACAAAAAATTTAAAATTTAAAAATTCAGGACAGAACAACAAAGATGTCAAAACCAAAACTTTTCATTCAACAAAAATAAATTAAAAATGATGATTAATTTCGTTTTTCTTATACGATTTTACGCATCATGTTTCTCATATCTATTTTATGGGAGGCAGGGCATGTGGATGTTTAAATTGATAGAAGTATAATTTTTTAAGGTCAAATCCGTTTTCTTATCAACACAAAATAAAAAATATGGATAATTGTTGGTTCTATTCAACCATACAGATTGTAAATTAAAGTAGTGGTAATGATATTTTATACTTCAAAGTCTTCAATAACGCCAGCAAAACAAATGTGGGATGTGAGAAAATGTTAGCATTATTCAAATGGTATTCTTTTTAGCTATTTGTCAATGTTCACTAATTGATTAATAATTTGATGATTCACAAAGTTTTTATTTCATCTACTCAAATATTCTGCAATTGCAACAATTCATCCATGCAGTTTATTTTGTGTGAAAAATCATGATTATAGTGTGATAACAGATTTATATGTGACGAATAGTTAACAATTGAATTTTTTATATATCTTGTTCTTAAAGGAGTTGTTTAGATGATGGGATATAGGAGAAAAATAATTTTTAGACTTCTTAGAAGTGCGTAGTGCATTTCTAGCAAATTTAGGTAGACTCGACCTGGGAATTTTTTTGGAAATTGTGATTTTGTTATTAAGCCTAGATCAAATATAATTTTTTCCTTTTACCTTTTATTTGAATTTCAATTTTGATCTCTAATCTTTACTTGGAATAATTTTATTCTTTAAATTTCAAAATTAATGTAATGCCAGACACTTTAGGGATCATTGAAAAAAAAATATAAAATATGAAACAAAATTAAAAGACTAATAAAAGTTAAATAGTAAAATGTATATTTTGATCTAATGTTAAAAACTTGTTTCTACTAATTAAAATTTATGCATATTGAATCCCTTCAAATTTTCAAATTCCCCATCCAAAGTGCAAAACCAAAGTTAATATTTATAAATCGATTTTACTTATGGCAATAAAACTTATGGCATAATGACCTCTATAAAGCTATGTTCAGGTCTGTTATGTTATTTTAATTTCTTAACAAAAATGGCATTTTAGTTAGTGTTTAGTGCATTTGGATGGTTTTAGTGGATTGATTAAGTCAGTTCATTATTTTTCCTGTTTGATGAATAGCAGTTCAAGTTAATGGATTGACTCTAAATCTGTCAATTATAAAAAAATTAAGAAATCAAGTGTTCTTTATCAGGAGATTTACATTTAATATATAAAAAGACACCCTTATCCATAACTTATCCAATTAATCACACCCTACCATAGGTAATAATAATATCAAAAATTGTAAATTCATTTTCTATGTGAAATTATTTATTTCTTAAAGGAAAATTTGTCACACCCCAATTTTGATAATGTGATGGGCCAAGGCAGTCACTTGGTAATAACTTCCACAATCCTTTTTGATGTTATGAAATTACATAACATGATCAATTCATAAAAACAAAGCTCATGTTTTAAAAATTCAATTAAAAATGAAATAGATTTTCTGCAAATTTGAAAAGCTTTATATAAACTCATCCACAGCAGATAAAGTTTTCTCTATTTTGTGGACATTTCCACAATCACACACCATTACAACATCTCATAACCACAATTTAAAGGTTCTCACATATTTATTAGATATAAATGATTGCAAAAGTTCCAAAACTGATTCCACATATGTAAATGTAGACATTATAATAGCCAATTGTTCAACTCAGTAGTATGTTCTCAGTTTCCATATAGTAGTATTTATGATATCTAGTAATTCTAAAACTAAAACATTTTTTTTTTCAAGTAAATGTAGTGAACTTTAACAAAACCCAATAAATAAATTGCTTACTTTAAACATTATTCATATCACATTGGCTCATATACAATTGTAATAAAATACAACAATTCATAGTGTGATAAATCTAGGATGATGATACACTGTTAATGGATATATTAGTGCTTGCAAAGAATATGTTATTTACTATATGTACATGGTCATTAACCAGTCAACTCAACCAATATGAAGAGCCACCCTATTGGTGGTTTCTACCTCAATTAAACTCTAAGAATGTGCTAAGTATGTGAGAAAACTATCACTTTTGTATTCATAATCAACTCACAAGAGTAGTTGATCTTTATTCTTCCACAAACAGAGATATTCTACTATCTATTTTTAAACAACTCACTAATAACATTCAAATTCATACTCAAAGAGCATTCATGAGATAATTCACCTCAATTTGGGATCCAGGTTAGTGTTCTTTGAGGAACTTACTAATTCAATTATTTTTAATTCCATTCTTCTTCATATCACCTTATCTCCCTAACACATTAATCTCCCCCTTATTTCTCCAACACATTAATGCATGTATAATTTTAGTTGCATTTGTTGGTTGTTGACCTATCAATGATTCACATCTTTCAATTCATACACATTAAAGCAAAGATATCACTCCATTCACAAATCAATCAAATCACACCCAATTTTTATATTTCAAACAGATTACAAACAAACATGTATACCCAAATCACTTAGAAAAGCACATCATGTCGCGTGACACATCTTTCCGATATTTTCATCTAGAACTTGGTTCACTAACCGAATACAAGGCAATAGAAGTATTTAAATTTATATTTCTACATGTTGAATCAATGTTAAAACACTTTTAGAAAAAAGAGTTATCACTTACAAGATTAACTCCTAGTTGTTTTTAAGAAGCAATTTAAATTGCTTCCCAATGTTGTTATAATACTCACTCAACACAAGCTAATCTTTGCCAAGGGTTATACTACTTTCTCAATTAAAATCTTCAATGTCCATTCCCTCCTATCATCACCTTTCCCATTTCCACATTCAATCAAGTACACCATCTTCCCTTCATACCTATTACAAATACATTTTAGATGCCAAACTTATCATCCCAAAATCTACTATCTAATGGTTTCATTAAGAATCTCCTATTGTATACTTCATCCAATAAACAATTCTAATAAAAATTAAACCTTTTCTAGTTATAATACCATTCTAGTGAGAACATTCATTTCACACCAAACGATTTACTTAAAACAAATTTCAACATATCCCTAATCAATCATATGAACTTATGTTATAAAATCGTAATAATAAGAGTCAAGATCTTAACTTGATGGGGTGACACATAAGCTAATTTAATATTCAAATGCAGTATAATCCTCACCCATCAATTATCACCTTCAATACATAACACATGACACACTTTACGTTTGCAAATCTTAATACATACATTACCTATCACATACCAAGCACAACACTAACATTTTTCAGCCTTTAATATGATTCCTCCATGCCATTACCCCTAAGATTCAAACATCACATTATACCCAATTGACAACTCAATCCATTTACCCCCTTTTTGTCAAATAACTTCATGGCCAACGGACACAACAAGATTTCCATCCTAATAATTTACATTCTTTAATTCAATTATACCCTAGTCTAGTAAAGTTTGGGGTACAAGCACATGCAAACCCAAGTGTTCCAGTTTATCAAGTTACCAAGACTCTTAGACCATTTGGACTAATCAAAACTTGCATGTTAGGAGGATTCATGGAAATCAACCACTTATCGATAGTCTCACGTAACTCTCCACAGGGTTTAAATTTTAACTTACTTGTCTCTTCTAACTAACTTAATTTATAAGGTAGTATGAGCTCAAGTCTCCATTTATTTATGAAAAGCATTACATGGCATGAATATGTACGAGGTGTAAGCTATCTACTTACCTTTAATGTTGCTGTGGAAACCAAGCTCTTCGTTCCCATATCATGTAGTCCCTAGCTGAATAGTCCTATCTTCTATGAAGTCATTGGAAAACTTTAAGCCATATTGCACGCAACTAAAACTCCATCCAAAATAGAGCAGCTATTGGCTGCAACGAAGTGATCGGCCACAGCTAGTTGCAATTGGTGTTTTTCCTTTGCACAACAGCTAGGGCAGCAAGCAGTAAGTAGGAGTGGCTAGAGCAGCAGAAAGCAATCTAGTGCGGTCGGAGTAGCAGACAGCAAACTGGTGCGGCCAGAGCAGCAGACGTGAAGAGATTTAACACTTCGTTGAGATTGGCATAAGTTGACTCCATCAGCTGAGCTATTCCTCTCCATCCTTGGCCACGGCAGTCCTCGACAGCTGAATGGTTCAGTCAGGACAGACAAAACACCACGGTGGCGCGGCTAGCAACATCGGACCGAACTATTGACAACAGCACCAGAGCCCGAGCAGGGCAGTCATGTAGCGTCCAGCTCCCATCTGGACAGCGAATCACTTACTGTAGGACTGATAGCCTCCAGTGGAGGAAACTGGCTCGGGCGGTTGCAAGCTCTGCGGTGGCTTGCGATGGAGCGTTGACCGTGACGCAACCCCATACGCGCTGGCTGAAGTGTCCTCACCCTTAGCTAGAAAAGCAGAAAGAAATGAGAGTGAAGTCCTCCGCAAGCTTGACGCAAAGAGGGGTTTAATGGCAGCCTCCAAAACGAAGCTATTTTGATTAAAATAGGAGCAGATTTTTTTTTTGTTTTTTACTACAACCTTTGCCCAAAATGAGCTTAAATAAAAACAAAACACACTTCAAAACTTCAAAACAATAATTAAGATTATACTAATATATTTACTTATAGTTTTAAATATAAAAGCTGTAGCATTTATTTATTTTATTAGAAAAAATACCATGTAACTATAATTTGTCAAGTAATTTTTCATTAAATTAATTGTAAATTCATTTGGTAAACCTTGTACACCTACATATTTGGTAAAGGGTATAAACAAAATCTAACAAATACGATAAATTATAATTATTTATTTCTTAAAAGAAAATCTAATAAATAATAAATTGTAATGATTTATTTTTAAAAATAAAATCTAATAAATATAAATAAATTATAATTACTTATTTCATGATGAAAATTTTAATAAATAATAAATTATAGTGGTCTATTTTTGCTAAGAAAATTTAATCTGAGAAATAACATATTAAAATAAAAAATGCTATTAATATAAAGAAGACTAAAATAAATAATAAAATATACTAATGTCTTAATGTATCATTTTACATATAAACAACTAATTTTACTAAACATATTTATACAAATATCTAATGCTATTAATTGGTCAAATCAGTAATACAATTAACTAACTACTCATGTAATCCACAATTAGCGGAAGACATTTTCTATAGAAAAATCACATTTGTTTGTAAAAGTAGAGAAATACCACTTGTATGCTATTTTATTAAATAATACATGATATCATGTTAGTTGGGGAAACAACTTTCTTTTTAAAATAATAGATATTATTTTCTGTTATACTCCTTGTATGTAACATTGAATTAACAGAATTTTTTTTTACCTTAATATTTTATGACTATAAACACATGCAAATATGATTATTCCTAAGAAAAAATATTCTTCGTCAAAACAAATGGACCTTCAATCTCAATTTTTTGTTTGTATTGAGTCTAATGGCTCAGACATTCTAACTGTCACAGATGAAAAAGAAAAATAAAAATAAAGAGGTTTGAGAAAAAATTGAAAGGCAACTTTTTACAATTACACACTTTAAAGTGCTTCAATATATGAAAACAAAGTAATTCGCTTCCGTACATGTATACCATGTTTGCATAGATTGACATTTTTGAAAATTTTATATATTTTTTAAATTTCAAAAATAATTGCCCTTGCTATTTTTTCAAAAAAAAAGTTGTGGATTTTCTCAAAAGTTTTTGTTCTGTAGTTTCAACTGATAGAGTTATAATTTTTTTATAGATTGATTATGCACAAATTCTGTGAAAAATTATGAACATTTTATTAAAAAGTTATGGAAAGAATAAATTTCAGTACAAAATTTGAAAATTTTAATTTCATAATAAATTGAAAAATATACCTTTCTTATATCAGTATGTATAGAAGCATCATCCTAAAATAAATTATATAAATAAATACTTTTATTATATTTGTATAAAACAGATAAATTTTTATAAATTGTTAGTATTAAAATTAAAATATCAACATTAGAAGAGAGACCTCGTCTAACCGTTTTGCTGAGATGCTTACGGAATATATACTAAAAATTTTAAGTCTACTCTTAAATTTTCATAATTAGAGATCAAAATTCTTGTATAATCCACTTTTTTTATAATTAATTATGAATAATAATAATTAGCATAAAGCACGAAAATTCTACGCGAACACAAAACTGAGTGGATATAACATTGTTAAAATTTTAATTTGACCACACATTACACTTTAATATTTATGTTTAACAGACATGTAAGAATCACCAAAAGTCTGTACTTTTATAAAATAAAAATAGTAATGTTTAGACAAAATCTATCTCATCCCTGTATCACGATCTTACAAATGTCCCACAACTATGATCTTGGTGACATGTAATAAACACTTGACCGCACAAAATATATGTTAGATGGGTGGTAAAAATATTTTTTAATAATAAAGCGAGCAAAAAGAATGTGGAATGCAGGAAAGGAGCAATGCTATTTTACTCAGAAAATTTTAGCCTCACATGCATGATGTTCTTTTGACATATCCATATTAATTTATTATTTATATATTATTTCATAGATTTACTCAATGATTTTAAAAGGTCATGTTTTTATTTTAGTGTTCTGTTGTAGTTTGATAATTTTAAAGGTTCTATATTTGTTATTTTCCTTTTTATTTTCCAACACATCTAAAAAAAGTATTATCATCATAATTTGATGATCCATTAAGTTTTTACTTTGCCTACTCACGTGTTTTGACACGCATATATCCATGCAATGTATTTTGTGTGAATAGTCATAATTAAAGCGTTGTTGAAAGACTCATAAGTGAATTCTTGTTCTTCATTTGTCATCTATTTTTCTTTTAAAACATGGTTACTTATATGAGATATGGGAGAAAATTAAATTTAAAATCTTCTTTTGGTAACAATAGGAATGTGAAGCAACAACAAATCCGAAAGAATTAGAAGGAGGGCATGAACATTTGATCTTGTGATTAAAAGCCACACGCTCTATTCAATTGCTTAATTTTTAAATTTAATGATTGATAATGGTGAAATTATTTCAAATAAATATAACTTTGATCCGGGAAGGAAAAATATGTAATAAAAACAATCATAAAGAACTAGTTTTAGTTTTTATTATTCAAATTATAAATGATTGATAATGGTGAAATTATTTCAAATAAATATAACTTTGATCCGAGAAGGAAAAATATGTAATAAAAACAATCATAAAGAACTAGTTTTGGTTTTTATTATTCAAATTATAACATTGACACTACAAAAAAATAAGTATTTAGCGGCGGTTTTAACCGCCGTTAACAACCTTTGTGGCGGTTTCTAAAACCGTTAGAAATTCATGCGTCGGGAATAATTAGCGGCGGTTATATCTATATTTAGCGGCGGTTTGTGAAAATGCTAGAAATACTGTATATAACGGCGATTTTTTTTAAAATTAGCGGCGGTTGAATATAACGGCGATTTTTTTAAATTTACCGACGGTTGTATATAGTAGCGGTTTCTCCAAATTTAGTGGCGGTTGTGCAGAAAAATAATTTTTTTTGTTTGCTTTTTACGGTAATTCTATTTGCATTTAGTGGCGGTTTATTTTGTATTTAGCGGCGGTTTTAGAATAATTTTTTTTTAAAAAATTAACGGCGGTTTTTTGTGCACTTAGCAGCGGTTTTACGAAAAAATTTTTAAAAAAATTAATTTTAGCGGCGCTTTTACACTGTATTTAGCGGCGATTTTTAAAAAAAATTTGAAAAAAAAAATTTGACAGCAATTTTTCTTGCAATTAATATCGATTTTGATAGGAATTTTTTTTTAAATTTTTTTTAACAGCCATTTTACATTTCATTTAACGATGGTTTTGACAATTTTTTAAAATCATTTTTAGTGACGCTTTTCGCTGTGGTTAATAGCAATTTTCCAAAAAATCGTCGCTAAATGCAGTATTATTTTCCTGTCTTAATTTTTTCTTTATCTATTATCCTGATACAAGAATAATTTATAATA
>JANHAO010007776.1:0-19844 GCA_026873985.1 Saraca asoca | reverse complement strand
GTCATCCTGCATAAAAAATACAAACCAAGAGTAGTATCACGGACAAAACATAAAATCAAAGTAAAGACACTAAGAAAACACAAAACACTATCAACAAAATGGTCCAAAACTACCATATTTTTATGCCCTTTTTCCCATTTATCAGAACTTTAAAAATTTAAGTTTAAAGATTGATTTTAATATTAATCATACTCAAATAGGTAGATTGACTCAAATTCTCAAGTTTGGTGACCTAGCACTTCGTGGAACCTTCATACGACATTGACCATTTCTTTTGGGAAAAATTTAATCATTTCAGGAGTCCTTAAGGTGAGTAGATAATTCTACTCTTTTGTGAATCCCATTTTGCAAAACAAAGTAATTTTGTTATCCAAAACATTATGATTGTTAAGTAATTAGATTTTTAATATTAGCTTGTTTTGAAATTTAACTATATGTTGTATATCTAAAAATGATTTGCCATACCATTCTTATGCATTTTATATTAATTACTATTTAAGGAACTAGTGATTTCATTTTGCTATGATATTAAATTTTTGATATTCTTGAATTATATGCTACCTGAAATGAATTTTGATAATTTTTGAATTTTGATAGAAGCTATTTCTTATTTCTAAATATATTGGGTATTATAATGCTTTTTGATGGACTATTAGCTTCTGAAATCCTGAATCCATTAGAAATTCCTTGGAAAACCCTCAAGTACACTTGTGATTAGAATATCTATTACAAAAATGAGGGAGAGAATATCTAAATATCTTATTAGTGTGTTTCATGGATTACGGTGATATCTATTAGGTTCAGTTACCTTTAGGAATTATCCTTTGGATTCTAATTATATTTTAGAAAAAGAAAATCCAAAATATCTTTGCTACATGTATATTGGTAAATTTTAGAAAATCTTAATGATTTTTCCTATGTTTACATTATGATGAGTATTTTCTCATAATATTATACTCTGTTACACCCTTTAATTTGTTGATTACTATATTTACTGACTTGATGTTTCTAATAAATTAAAGTTTTGGAATTTATTTTGAGATTGTTCTCTTAAGCTGGCAAGCTTATCTTCACAAATGCATGTTTCACCTTTTAGATTCTGAATATGTGTTACAAACTGAGTTTTGATTTTTCTAAGGGATTATCTGCTCACTGAGTTTCTGTGAAACTCACCCTATTTTCCTTCATGTTTTTCAAAGCCGAAGTCACCTCTATTGTCTACCCTCACCCATCTGGTTCAGGATCTACTCCTTGATTGAGTAGATCATTTTCTATGGAGCTTAAGGTATATAAATGGTGTAAACATTGGTAATTGGCATGATTGTAATGTGTATATGAGTTGTCTAAGTGTTGCCTAGCAGGTTTTAGATTTGTATTGTCTAGGCTATTTTAGTTTTGATTTTTTATGTACAGATGGTGTATTAGGCATGTAACCCTTGTCTATTGTATAGGCCTTGTGCCAGGAAGTCCAGAAAATAAAGGAAACTTTACTAGATTTTTGATAGAAATTAAATGTAAATATTTGATTTATACATTGACTTGATATTAGTTTTGATAAAGTCTAGACAGATTAGAAAAGATTTTGTATTGTTAGGCATGTAGAAGGTTACCCAACAGTGACCTTCTACTAGTCATGTACCATGGATTGTGGCATGACATCCAATCTCCAAGGTGTTTTTATGGACAATTTTCCATAATTTTTTAGAAATAAACTCATTTATTATTTTTTTCCCTATTTGTTTGAATATTAATTTGATATTATTTGGGCCTGAAAATTTTTACCATATAATTCTTACATATTGAGCTACTATATATAATTTTTTCCAATATATTATTTTACTATTTGGATGTTAAATTAATTTTGCATGGTTATATGTATAGAATTATTATTATGTAAGAATTATAAATTACATATATTATGCAATGGAATTTTATGTAATTGTGTACCCACCTATCGTGGGACCAATTGCATAAAATTCTATAGAAAATTAAATTATCTAGTTTGGTATCTAGGAGAGTATTATGTTAATAGTATTTATACCCTATCAGTATGATATTGTTAATATAGTTTGTTGGTGATAGTATGAGAGTTAGGGTTGAGTATTGTGTTTCTAGTATTTTAAATACCCTATCAATATTGAGTTTTACAAATATGATATTTGATCATTATATTATGTTACAAAATCTTAAATACCCTATCAGTTTTATATTTTTGTAGTGTGATACTATTTATCAATTGCATAGCTATTGGGGAAATTTATAGCATGACTATGTGAAACATGCATTAAAGAAATTTATGACAAATTTCATAAATTGTTATTTTCTTAGCCTTGTTTCTTATGTAATTAACTTTGATAAAAATACTAAATAGGACCAACCATAAGGACTAGGCTAAGTTATTGAAATATATCTGGCAATTGTCATCTTGGATTTGGCATTGAGAGAGGAGCTAGTGATTGATTATAACTTTTTGCTACTTAAATGGCTCTTCATGAAAAGTGGACACACTTGAACAAAGTGTGTTTGATGATTATGAAGTATACTATGGATAAGACCATCAAGCAAAGCATTACTGACTCTTTAAATGCCAAAACCTTTATAAACTCTAGTTGAGAAATTTATGTAGTTTGATAAAGCTAAAAAAAGACATTACCTCTCATTATTGAAGAAAACTATTTATGATGGTGTTAGTGGAGTTTGTGATCACATCATACAGCTTATGCATTATTATAATCATTTAAAGGCCATGAAATTAGACTTGAGAGATAATTATTTTATCCAGCATGCTTTGGAGTCTCTTCCTGCTTAGTTTGATATTCTCAAGACATCATATCACACCCAGAAATGTGAATGCAGTATCAATGAGATTATGTATCTTGTTTGTTAAGTGAAAGATGACTTGGAGAAAGAAAAAGTTCATAGTGCTCACTTTGTTTCACATGGATCAAGTGCTGAATGAGAGGAATAAGTCACACTTAAAGGATAACAAAGGGAAATCCAATTTTAAGAAGAAGAAAGCTTATATGAATGCACAACACTATAGGCTAAAGAAGTTTTTATTCAAAAGGAACTATAAGTATTGTAAAAAGTATGGGCATAAGAAAGCATACTGCTTTAAGATTAAAAAAATGGATTAAGAAGAAGACATAAGTTATTTCTCTAGCTCTAGCATGTTTTGAGTCTAATATTGTAGACATTCCATCAAAAACTTGGTAGTTAGACACCGGTGTAACTATTCACATTACCAATTCTTTACAAGCATTGAGAAACTAGAGGAAGCCAAGTGACAGAAAGTTGATAATTAGATTGGAAAATGGAGATAAAGTGAAGTGGAGCATATAGGAGTAGTTACCTTAAGACTATGTTCTAATCATATTTTAAAATTAAGAGATACTGTTTATGTGTTTTCCATGAGAGGGGATTTGATTTTAAATATTGCTTTAGACCATATAGATATAGTTGTCAATTTGGGAATGGAAAAGTTAGTTTATTTTATTATTTTGCTTTGGTTGGTTTTGGTTGTTTATGTGATCATTTGTATAAAATTAATTTAAACTCTACATTTGCAAATTCTATAAATGTTGTGGTTAGAAACAAAAGGGGTAGAATTGACACTACAACAAAACTCATCTTTAGAGGTGGTTCCAGGGTGGCGATTCATCAAAACAACTGCGAAAGACATGAATAAGGCAACCCGCATTTGGTGCTTGCAGTTACAATCAATTTTTAATAGTAGTTAAACAAAACTATCACTAAGTTGAATGTTTAATAGTGGTTTTGTCTAAACCACCTCTAAGTACCAAAGTTTAATGGCAGTTATGTCAAAACCGCTGCTAAGTACCGAATATTTAATAGTGGTTTTATACAACCGTCACTAAATACTATGTGAAAATTGCTATTAAGAATGTGATGAAAGTCGAATCCCTTTTCCTCTTCAACACTAAATGGTTCTAAACTCACTTTGAGGGTTTTCTTCCCACAATCAAGCTCTCTCTCTATAACAGCCAACTTCCTAGCCATCAGAATGCGGTCCCTCTCTCTCTTTCACCTGGTCCGAATAGTAGCAAAGGCATTCACTTCTTTCCATAGTAGATTCCTATTCACCTCTCTTAATTTTGAGTATAGAGCATTTGGGATTTTGTAGTAATATTTTATTTTCTTGGATTGACCTGGTTTCTACTAGATGTGGTTAATAGTATAACTACATCTGATTTTTCATTTATAAATTTTGTTTTATTTATCCTTAAATGACATGGAGTGTTAATTGTAGGTTTTCTTTACTGTCGGTTTGTTCTCACCTAGATACAATAGTGCAACTCAATGGAAGGCTACTGAGTTTCTTCTTTGGCCATAGTTAGGATTGAAACTTTTATGTGAAAGTCACTCTACCCTTTAGTTGTAAACTTTTTTGCTAGTAATCAGTTTATATGTAATGTATGAAGTTGGCACTTGGAGATTTAACTTTTTGAACTACTTACTGAATATTATTGGACTTGCTAGTAATCAGTTACTAAAAATGATAGTGTTTTAAAAGTATATATGATTGTTCTTAGTTTATGGTGTAATGGCATTAATTCCTTTATGTGTATTTCTCAACTAAGTTATGACCTCAAGTGTCTGTAATTTGGCCAATTCCTGGCAGTAGGTGTGGGTTTGTGTGATAGGCATAAACTAATTTGCTTTAATCAACTAACCTCATTATTAAGGGATGCAATAGCTGTTAAATAATATAACTACTTGAGCTAATAAGAGTTAAAACATCAATTAAAAGAAGTGAACCCCTGTACTGGCTAAACGCCAAAGTAACTTGGTGTAACTAAATGTTTGTAATTGCTAGTGGTAACAAATAGAGTGTGGCTTAGATAAAACAAAGGTTGTGTTTCTTTTTCCTAATTAATATACCTCTATATTCATAATACCTACTCCTAGTTAATTGGTTGGGTGGTTAAATAGGCCTTTGTTGGGACAATATACATAATCAACTAATTTCTTTTATGAGGATTTGTATAGTTAACTATCCCCAAATGATTAGAAAAGAAACAATGACTATTTGTTAGGTTGACAACCAAGTATGGCCAATTTCATTATGATGCTTCCACTGTGCCTGATGTAACTTATAGGTGGTGTAAACTCTTTGCATCCCTTTGACTAATATCCCTTTGCATGAGCACCTCTTTGTAAATTCTTTGCATCTCTTTTCATCTATGGCCACTTTCCATGAGCATCCCTTTGCATCTCGACATTAATGATGTCCACTGGATTGAAACCCTTGACTAATATCTAGCTAGCCAACTAGCATATTAACTAATAGTTTCCTCACTTCAGTCTATTAACTAAGTTGTATTTTTCCTTCTAAATTATTACCATATGTCAAAATGAAAAACACTTGTAATGCTATTATGATAGCTTCAAAACATGTAAAATTTAGATGCCAAACACAAGTTAAAAACATAAACTGAGTAAGTTAAACATAAATATATATTTCTTTGAGGCTACTTGCATATAGAAACTTGATCATTAAACAAAATCTAAAACATATTATAATTAGATAAAAAATCACATAATTAGCAAATTAAGAAACTATTATATATACAATAAGGAATAAGGTTTACATGCACATCAAGCTACCGACACAATGTCCCAATAATTGATCAAAATTAACTATACATCCCCTTACTTGGTTGCTACATTAGGTGTGGCTGCCAACACATTGGTTGCAAACCTCTCCCTCGTCAATCCAAAAAGAGCTAAATTGGTTTTACTCTTTCTAAACTGTTCCTGGAAGCAATTCCCATCTAGATATATATAGCTAAATTAACTAATATTCTAGTTTAAATTATAAAATTTTGGTTTAAATAAAAAAAATTCTAGTTTGACCATAACATTGATTTTGGGATGGAAAATTCTAGTTTAGTTAAAAGTTGAGTTGAAGAAATCTATGTTAGGAAAAACAAACGGAATAGTATGGTATTTAAATTAAAAAGAGGTTAAGGCAGGTAAAGTTGAGCTACTTGTTAGTCTAAAATTTTAAAAGGAATAAAAAAGAATAATTCACACTTTATATTAATCTTCTATTGTGCTAGTTGGAAGCCAGAGTGTAATGTTTCTATAGACAAATTTCTGCTAGCAAATACCCTATTTCCTCTTATGACTACTTTGTTCTGCTCTAAAGATCTTTTGCAACTTGTGAATGATTAGGCTTTGTAATATAGTTACCAAAAACATGATTAGGAATTTGATTCCAAAGCTAAAGCCCTTCAGTCACATATAAATTGATGCAGGCAGAGATTTCAACTAGTACCAAACTATCTCTAGCATATATGTGATTGGGGGATGGAGTTAATATGGCTATGATAGTGTAGTTGTTTAAGCATTGCTGACACATGTCTTGTTATAGGAAGATGCTAATAGATGTTTTACAGAAATGTCGAATTAAGAAGCATTTTACACTTCTTATCCTTTTAACAAGCTATTGGATTCTTTCAATCATAGATAACCCATATGACTGTGAAATTTGGATTTTAATTGAAAAATCCCATATGGTGTGGATTTTTTTATTAGGGTTCAAATACAACTCTGTTACAAGTAGACAGTCTTTTTGTAAAATAGATTACTTATAGGATATTATGATACATAGGAGGTCTCAGTCTACAGCGAGAAGCTGATCTCCTTTATTTCTGATTGATGACTATCAGTCTCAATAAGGAATAAATGAAAAGAGTGCTTATGAAAATTCTTTTGCAATGCTCAAGAATTAAGGAATTCTACATTAGACTGTAATTTTGAAGTACTAAGTATGACAATAGTTGTATGTGGAAGCCACACAAGAGATTCACTAAATGTGTGGCGTGCTTTGTGTAGTTCTAGGGCATTTTAGATGCAAAGTGTCCTCCATTAAGAAGCTGATTCAACCTAAAATGTACGGCTATTTATCCAATCTGCATTTCTCATAAGAAATATGAATTAGTTCCTCACAAATATAAATATTTAAGCCCTTGAAAGTCATTCCTTGTGCATCCTGAACTTAGGCCACTCATCAATGAATGCATACAGAAAGTTTATTAAAGAATGTCGTGCACTTAGGTTTAATTGACTTCTACCAAATGAAATCACATGTACTAATAATCAGTCAATTTGATGTTTGTTTTTTAGGATAAATTATAGCTTATCACCTATGGTTTAGGTCATTTTCACATCACACACGTGCAATACACACCTCAAGGAAAATGACCATCAGTCATAGATAAAAAATTCTTGGAGTTGATAAATTTTAAGGAAAGTTTCTTAAGGTGTTATACATGTATATTGTGAGTACCAGTTCAAGTATCTAAATGGGAGGTCACTCTGTAACAAATCCATGTATCATTGATATGCTAGATGCTGAAATTTCTCTAACATAGTTTATGAGAGATGGCTTAAGAACTTAGACCAATTGCTTACTAACAAAGTTGATCACTAAAATCCTTTTATGTAAGGATCTCCATAACTAAAGGTAATAGTGGCCTTAGTCATATATCTAAAAACAACAGGGTTGTCTAATTTGGACTTCCTACTAGCAAGCTTTTTAATGTTGTTTGTTAAGTATTTTAAACATTTCAAATATAAATAGATAAAAATAATGTATATATTGTCAAACTTGTATGAAACATTTCAAGTGGTATATAAGGTATATAAGGTACTATATGCGCCTTATTAGAGAAATTTGGTGCTGTCCAATACACACATGCGAAACATTTTAAGTGGTTAGTGTCAAACATTTTGCACGTTTTTGCTTTTTTATGGCACTCATTGCATGTTTTAACATAGTAGTCAGCTTCTAGGATAGATTTATTATTTTTCTTATGCATATGTTGTCAAACTATATATGGCCATAATATCACCTAGCCTTGTTCATTAAGATTTTGCATAGGTTGTTTGGTCATCATTTACACAAAATCTATGGTTTGCAAGGACATAGCATAGGTTGCTTCTTGGTTTGTGGACTTGAGAGTTAGGAAACAAAATCTATTGAGGATTGAACTTACATAGGTTTGACACATCTCCTTTGTTGTTTTCATATTAGTTCACGCTTTCCTTTTTAATCTCTTTGAAAGAAAGCTATTTATGTTTCCTTCTATAATTTTCATTCTTGGATAGGTAGTGTACTAGCTAAGGTAATGAACAATTCTTGGATTACTCTACCTAGGAATACAACTGAATATGCTAAGGGTTTGGAGGCTTTTTTGGATTTTGCATTTTCAATTCGATCTGTTAAAGGGAAAATAAAATGTCCATGTCCTAATTGTAAATTTAGGCGATGGTTGACTAGAAATGAGGTATATGAACACTTGATACTAAAACAATTTCCAACTGGATACACAAATTGGATTTGGCATGGGGAATCAAGTGTTATAGACACTTCAACTAGTGAGCATCATGACAATCAACCATCTACATCAGAGTCCCATGAGAATTCAATTCAATGGATGATAAATGATGCATTTGAGATCCCTAGACACAACTTGCTTGAGCCTACCACAACACCAGAACCAAATGTTGAAGATGAGGAGTTGAATCTAAATGAACATACTAGAGAATTTTATGAGTTAGTTAGAGATGGAAATCAAGAATTGTATGAAGGATGCTCCAAGTATTCGAAACTCTCTTTTCTAGTCAAACTCTATTATATCAAGTGCTTGTGTGGGATTACAAATAAAGCAATGTCCATGATATTAGAGTTGTTACATGATGCATTTGCTCATGCAAAGATCCCTAAATCTTACTATAAGGCCCAAAAAATCATTAATAAGCTTGAACTCAACTACATAAAGATACATGCATGCCCAAATGATTGCATGCTTTATTGAGGAGAGGATATAGACAGACAAGAGTGCAGAAAATGCCATACCTCTAGATGGAAACCAAAGGGCAATAATAATGGAAGAGCTACACCTAAGAGTAGAAAGAAAGAGAAGAAAACTTTTGCAAAATTGTTATGTTACTTTCCACTCAAGCCATGTTTGTAAAGATTATTCATTTATCTAAAACTATAGAGTACATGAAGTGGCATGCTGTGGGGAGTAACAATGGCAGTTTAATGAGACATCCAAGGGATTCTGAAGCATGGAAGATGTTTGATTCATTAAACCCAAAATTTGCTTCAGATTCATGGAATGTGTGACTTGGCCTTGCTAGTAATGGTTTTAACACTGATGGGAATTTAAGCACCAGTTATAGCATATGGCCAGTTATTTTAATCCCCTACAACTTGCCTCCTTAGATGTGTATGAAGCAGGCCTCTTTCATTCTATTAATGATTATTCTGGGAAAGCAAATGCCTAGAAATGACATAGATGTCTACCTCTATTATATGTGAAATCTAGATCATCTTTAATGGGTTAGTGAACAGCCTAAGCGTGGCAAGAATTCAGCTCACAAGATGCTTAAAGCACTAAGTCTCTAGCTCACATCGCTAAGCGACCTTTTTCACTCGAGCTGGCCCCAGTGGACCAAGCTCAACTTTGCCACTCTAGAAGAACAACGGCTCCCCTAGATCGAAGGTTTTGGCCAGCGGTGCAAGAACAGCAACCTAGGAGTTTGCTAAGTAGAAGATAAACATACATGTTGCCTAATGGACACGCAAGGCCCACTGGCAGAAGCCAATCTGTGAAAGCTAACTTATAGGAGTTAGTTTGTCTATCCTATCTTGTACATCAAATACTTGATGTAATACATTTACTGCAAATAAAATTACATTTATAGCCTTCTCTCCTTTGTAAATACAGGGAAGTAGATGAACGTTGTAGAGAGGACTGAAATGAGTATACTGATACGCTATAAAAACACTTTTAG
This sequence comes from Saraca asoca, assembly GCA_026873985.1. Lineage (NCBI taxonomy): Eukaryota > Viridiplantae > Streptophyta > Magnoliopsida > Fabales > Fabaceae > Saraca > Saraca asoca. The sequence continues at coordinate 10,013 of JANHAO010007776.1, read as the reverse complement.
AACAATATATTATCGTGGACATAGGGTCCGATTCTATCTAGATTTGCTAAACCACATTAAAAAGCTTTATGTGTCCTACTGTTCTTCCTTTTCTTCTTCTTCATTTGTTTACTGCTTTAGAACTAGATTATAGTTTGGGTCCCTAAAGAACCCTCTTCATTAGCCAGATTTGGGTCTGATCGAAATCCACCATCAATATTTTGGCACGCCCAGTGGGACCCATTTGTTCTCTGGTTTGTCCTTCTTTCTATTGTAATGGCTAAGGGAAGAGCTACCAGATCTTCAAACATAGTACTTAATCCTCCAAAAGGTCATGTCTCAACAACAGATTCCTCCACCACTCTTGTCATCAATGCTACCACTGGCCTTCCCCCAACCATTTCTATTTAACTCATCACCATTGCTAACGGCACTGATGGAGTGCAGATTTGGCTCCAATGCCACAAAAGAGTGGAAAACATGATGGAAGAACTAACCAAAGTAGTCATGATGCTAGCGTAAGGTGTGTAGAAGTAGGGTGAAATCGCAGCACCTACGAATGTTCATTGGTAGCAGTAAGTTTGATGTTCAGGCAATGTCAATCAGGAAAACTCTCCAGCTCACTACTCGTAAAAGTAGACTCCAGGCCATAATTCTCATGACTATGAGGACCAAAGAATCGAACAATCTTTCAACTAGCAATCTGGGGCATGAGACTCATTAGTTAAAGAGTTATTTTAGAAAATGATCCAGCTAGAGGAATGCCTTTGAACTCCAAGTTATTGGTCTCACCATGAAGAAAGGTTGCCACTTTTCGAGGAAATCGAAACTCAAACTCTCCCCCTCAAGCTCAAGGTCCCCGTGATCTCATTGTACAATGGGGACTCTGATCTATATAATCATCTAGATGCATTCAATGTTTAGATGGACTTGCAAACGACTGACCCCCTAGTCAAATTTTGAATGTTCCCGGCCACACTGGGAGGCATAACTCAAGCTTAGTTTAGAAGCCTCCCAACTCGCTCGATTTACCTTTGGGAAGATTGTTAATAGAAGTTTATCAACCAATACTGAGCGTTGAACAGATAGCTTATGCCCCTTACCATCTCACCATGATCTTTCATCATAAGCATGAGTTGCTGAAGGACTACATTCCTAGGTTCAGGCTAGAAGCCAATTCGATGGAGAATCCATCTGAAGAAACCATGCTGGTAACAATCTCTATGGGACTCCACAAAGATGGAAAGTTATACAAGAGCCTATACAAGTCCCCAGTGAAGGATCTTACTAAATTTTATGAGTGAGCTGCTAAGCAAATTAAGTGGAAAGAAACCTTTGGTTTGGGAAAGTCTGATTGGAAGGATGAAAAAGATGGCTCCTCTCATAGTAAGAAGAAAGGCAGTGTGGACTAGGGTGATCACTCTACTAAGTGGATTGCGAAAAAGTCTAGAAAGCCTAGAGGTAAGCGACCATAGTACTCGAATGGCCAAGAGCAATACAACATCCTATCAAATTCCCAGGATAGGATCTTCTTGATAGAAAGAGATAGAGAAGATTTTAGGAGACACACTCCCATATGAATCCCCTACCAGTAGAGGAACAAGCAGGAGTTCTGTGCCTATCATAACAAGGTCAAGCACAGGACCTTGAATTGTCGAGAGCTTAGGGATACGATTAAGGACCTAATCAGAAAGGGCTATCTAAGGGAGTACGTGGTGTGGCCTGCGAGGTAGTAATCCCAGCTCTCCTAGCGAGATGCCGACTTGGAGCCAGAGGGCTCGGTCCAAATTATACATTGACAATGTATCTTAAATTAAGAGTAAATGAAAATACTCTCTTTTGCTCCTGTTGGAGGTAGTCTACTGACTAGCTTGGCATTATTGTCTTCATCTCTCTATTCTATTTTTTGCTATCAAGTGTTTGTAATTTTCGCAGCTTGCATGGTGACTCCTATCAAAAATCATCCATATTTCCAAAGATAGGTTGATTGATTAGGTAGGACTCAACATTTATGCTAATAGCATTGAAGTTAGCACAAGCACATAGATATGTGTTGTTCAATTGCCTGATGGCTGACTCATTCATTGAGGAATTAAGAACTCAAACAAAGAGATGACTCAGGAGTCAAACTCAATCAGAGGTAGATATAACAAAAACTATTAATAAAGAAGTTGTTGAATGGTTTGTTTGTCGTGTAAGTTTGATTCTCTTCTTTTGTCTATAATTTCTCAAATTTAATCTATGTAAGTAATATGTTACAATATGCAATCTTTATAGATCATTAACATCAATAGTCATGTGGAGGTGTTTGATGATTTAAAGTTTCTAGCTTGAGGACCTCTTTGGCAAGCCAAGAGGTTTAATGCTTACAACATTAATGGCTTCAAGTTTCACACAGTTGAGCTGGAAGAAAAGTTTAAAACTTAGAATAGTGGAATTTTTGCAATTGCTAAGTTAGGGTACTATGGAAAACTGGTTGACATCATTGAGTTAAACTATCATGGCTAGTTCATTATTATTTTATTCAAATGTAAATAGGTCAATACTAATAGAGATATAAGAAAAGATTCATTCCAATTTATTTCTATCAACTTCTCTCATCTAATCCATATTGGTGAGTGTGAAGACCATATCCATACATATTAGCTTCACAAGCACAGATTGTATATTATATGAATGATAAAGTGGATTAAGATTATAGTGTTGTTGTCCATTAAAACCAAGGGATTTGTATGATATGGGTGAGGAAGTGGAAGAACCAATTTGTGAAACTGAGCCACTTATAGCATAAGACTTTCAGATGTTCTTCCTTAATGACATCAAAACCATAACCCCTACGAGAGAGGCTACAGATGATGAGGCCATGGTTATGCCAGATGCTAGGGACAATATGGATAATGAAGAATAGAATAGCTAGAATTATAGATACGTAATGATAGGAACTACATTTGATTATTCTATTCATTTGTTTCAATATTAAATGTTAATCATTAGTATTCTTTAATTTTAATTTTACTACTTGTTAGAATTATATGTCTACTTGTCTTTTTGAAGTCTCTAACTTTTGGTGTTAAATTTTTTGCAACTATACCATAGAGAAAAAGGAGTAGAAACCTAAGCAAATCATGCCCCATATCGCATGATCCACCATGATCTTTATCACATGCTCATTCTGATCCTCTACAGCTTTATATGATTGAGCCTCTTCCACCAACCCACTCTGGGGCATCAATGAGTTCTTCACCATTCCACCACATGGCATCTAACCCTTCACCATCTCAGGAAAGGACTATTGATGATGAAGAAGCCTATCAACTATTACAAAATCATCCACCACCTAGAGGCCATTGGAGAGTCATGGTTATAGGTAAGTGTGTCATTGGTGGATAGTATTTGTTATATCTAATTATACTAATTAAATATTCATTTGCAAAATAGATCCTAACGAATGTCAAAAGATGGTAGATGTGAAGACAGCTGATGTGTGGGAATTACAGAACCAGAAGATAGTCATTCCCTTTTATGACTATGGTGTGCCAATGAAAGATGCTATCAGCATGTATAGACAGATTCTAGGACAGTTGGCTTCTGAGCCTATTAACCTCCCAATCACTTATGCTAATTAGAGGAATGTGCCCAAGGCTTGGAAGGATGACATATTTGATAAAGAAATTCAAGGTAGTAAAAAAATTGTGCATTTTATTTATATTTGTTCTCATACTCATTATATGAACTAACAAAAGATGTTTTATTTATTCTTTAAAGTTAAGGTTTCACTTTAATGTGCCAGATCTTGTTAAAAGGAGTTAGATAATTAAGAACCTGGCAGAAAGTGGAGGGACTCCAAGGGCAAGATCTAGCATGAGTTCAATGATTCCTCTTTAACTTTGGAGGAAATATATGAAAAGGTCTTGAATGGGGTTCCTTGGGATCAATGGAAGATGTTTGTCGATAAGAACAATGAGGGAAAATACAAGGTAATGTCTAATGTAAGTACACTATTTAATTATAATGTATATGCAAATGTTAATAATAATGATTCCTTCATGTTTGTAGGAAATGTGTAGAAAAAATGCATCAAATCACCAGAAGCAACTGGTTCCACACACAACTGGCTCCAAAAGCTTTTCCAGGAAAAGGGCTAAATTGGTTTGTTCCACACTTTCTTATTAACTACTATTATATTGTCTAAGTTGAGATACACTAGCTAAATTGATATATATATATATATATATTCTCATGTAGGCTAAAGAGCTAGGTCATCTGGTGGGAAGAACAGATCTGTAGTTTCATGTTCATAAGAAACTGGACGGCACGTATGTTAATGAAGCAGCCAAAGACAAAGGGGTTGGTTTTTGCTTCATGTTTTATGTTATAGGATTACACATTCACAAATGTGTTAATGAAGTGGATATTTTTCTTTTGCAGGAGCCAATTAAGGAGATCTTGTCCTAAGACCCTTCATTGCAATCTTAGGCCATGTCATAGGATGATGCCATGACAAAGGTATTCGGGAAAGACCACTCCAGACAGGTTCGAGGTTTGGGCTTTGGACCATCCCCTTCAAATGTGTTTGGCAAAGCTTCTTGGCAACTCAATGGCACAACGTTCAATAGCCCTAGTTCTAGTGAGCAAGTGTAGGCGAGATTCCAAAGTTTAGAAGTAGAGTTGACTTTTGAACGTGAAAGGCGATTGGCTATAGAGGGAGTGTTGGCATCAATTTTTCAAAAAATGTTTGGGATAGTGCTTGAAGAAATTGCCAATTTGATAGCCCACCCTCCATCAGTAAATTTCTATTCTTCTCTCTACTTGTTGGTGATGGATTGGTTATGTTTGTTGATTGTTGCTGATGGATTAGTTGTGTTTGTTGCTACTGTATTTGCTGCATATAAGTCATAAGTTAAAGCTAGCTTCTATGAATTTGATTTTTTGCATTGATTTTGCTCTATTTGCTACTATATTTTTTGCTATATTCTACTGTATTTATTGTACTTGCTATAAACTTTAGATTTTCTACTATATTTTGTTGTATTTGTTGTTGTATTTTTTGCTATATTGGCTATGTAGGTTCATAGAATTTCAATTTAACTACTGTCACTTAACCCTTTTACTTTCAATAATTTGGTGTGATCATTGTGCTCAAAGTGATAGTATTGCAAACACATGATTTGGGAGAATAGGATAAGCTATAGTTAATTTATAAGAATTGATCATAATACTTGTCCAAGATGCATTGGCAAGACTTTCTTGATTTTTCAATACATTGGTTATATATGAATGGTTTTCAAGGTTAGTATAATAACTTAGTCTAATTTTATTTTACAACCACCAGATGCAGGAAGTGGACATATCGCAGATGCAAGGCCCTCTTCCCATGACAATTGTGACACACCGCCTTAATTTAGAACCTTTGATTATTAAATTATGTATAGTATTGTTGAATTCTAATATTTAACAAACAAATGTTTAAATATTTATTATTAATACAAAATTTGTATTCAATTTCATTTGTTTAAAATGCATTCATTTATTGTAAATTATTCTTGTAGCAAGGTAATAGATAAAAGAAAAATTAGGACAGGGAAATAAACAAAAATTTGAAACACTGCATTTAGCAGTGGTTTTTTTTGAAAAAAAATTTCAAAAAAAATGTCACTATAATCAAATAAAACCACCGTAAAAAAATTTTTAAAAAAATTTCAAAAAAACCACCACTAAATACAGTAAAAATCATTGCTAAAAATAACTTTTTAAAAAAATAAAAAAAATCGCCACTAAATGCAGTGACAATTGTCACCAAAAATAATTTTTTTGAAAAAAATCTGGAAAATCATTGCTAAATGTAGAGAAAATTGTCACAAAAAGAAAAAAAAATATTTTTTTAATTTTTTGGAAAACCACTGCTAAATTCAAGGAAAACTGCCGCTATCTTTTATTTTACGAAGGTTTCAAAGACTGCAACTATGTACACCATTTTTATCAATTATAGAAACTGTCGCTAAATGCAGAAATAACCACCATTAATACTTCTCGACCCATGAATCTGCAACAGTTCCAAAAACCATCACGAAGGATTGTAGCGGTGGTTCACAAAAAAACCATCGCTGAAGGAAAATTTTTTTGTAGTGTGATAAGAGGTCTTCAATGCTATGACATGGCGTCTGGGTCATATCTCTAAAGAAAGGATAGAAAGATTGATCAAAGAATGGATCCTTCATGACCTGGACTCCACTAATCTTGGTATATGCATAGATTGCATCAAGGGAAAACTGCCTACTAGAGCTAGAAAAGGAAAGAGGACTAGAAGACAAGATGTTTTGGAGGATCAATTATGTTAGGCGCTATAAGTGGATAGAGATACTTCATCACCGTTAATGATAATTATTCAATACTTGGTTGAGTGGAACTCCTCACTATATAGTCAAAATCATTGAATGCTTTTAGAAAGTTCAAAACTATGATTGAACTCAAACTGGGAAAGAAGATTAAGTGCATCAATTCTGGTAGAGGTGGTGGGTATTATGGTATATACAATGAAAATGGTAGAAACTCTGGTCCTTTTGTGAAATATCTTCAAGATTTTAGAATTAAGGCAAGTTACAATATCCCTAGAATGCTCAAATAGAATGGGATTGCAGAAAAAAAAAGAAGAAATCATACGTTCATGAACATGGTGAGATGCATGCTAACGCATTCCACTTTACTAGACTTTCTATGTAACGATGCTTTAAAAACTATTGTGTACATTCTGACTTAAGTCCCTAGTAAGTTTGTGAAACAATTCTTATTTTAGGCCTTACATAGTGGCTTAAAATGATTTTTGGGAGAAATCAACAATACTAAGATTGCCCAAAGAAGCAAGAAGGGGTTTCTATGATAAAACTTGCAATATGGAAATTTTTAAATGGGGTAAAGTGACTAATTCAAAACAATCTATTTGTTCAGTGAGATTGAGGAAATTTGTTTTTACTGTATGGATTTGGGTAAATTATGAATCAAATTCTTGGCAAAGAATATTGAAAATAAGAGTAAAAGCAATATTAGGATTCAGGGAGCATGATGTCACTACAAAAAATGGCTCTATTTAAAGGCGGTTATTTAGATGTGGTTAACCTAACTACCTCTAAGATTTTTTATAGTGGCAGTTAAGCTAATCACCCACTATATTTTAAGAAATTTTTAATAATAGCGATGGTTAAAGTGGTAACCACCACTACGATAAAAATTTTTAAAAAATTTCTTAAAACATAGCAGCAGTTACCACTTTAACCGTCGCTATGTTTTTTTATTTGGTATTCCTATAAATGGTGCATTTGGCATGCAGAAGGCTAATTGCACATAGAAGAAACTTAGTTACGTCTTCTTTGTTCCTTTCTACCCCAATTTCCCTTTTAGTCTTTCTCCCCCAAAAGAAACCCTAGTAAAGGTATAGCTCCCCTTGTAATTTGCCCTACCAACACTGCCAATCAATTCCAGTGTCAACTCATTGTAGCTGAAACTACCTTCTTCTGAAAGATCTGCGATTTGGCCAAAGCAGTTCAAGTTTTTCATTAGTTGAGTTTCTAGTATGAACCATATTCATTTTTCAAGTTATGAATATTTGCTTATCGAAATTAACTCATTTTCAAATGTGAATTAAGGGTTTGGTTTTAGTTTATGAATTTTTTTTGGGCATTAAGTTGACAACCTCGCTTGTCTATGGTCCTACAATCTATTATATACACTTATGTCTCGATCTATCTTGTCTTTCTTAGTAGTGTTTTATCATGTTTTGAATTTGCCTTTGTCAGGTCCTTTTAAGAGTGGTTAAAAAGTTAAAATGCGAAAATAATTGGATCTTGCCCTTTTCCCTTTGGGGAATTTACATATACCTTTTAAAAACTTAATTGAATTAGATTTTTTTATGACTTGATTAACGAATTCAAAGATAATAGATTAATGTTGTTGTAATGTGGAATGCAGAAACTTAAGCAGATTACAAGAAATTAAATTATGCAGTAATTAATATTGCAGAAACCAGAATTGTAGAAACTGGATAAAAATTGTGTAGTAAAATAAACAAGAAACACTAGAATTTTTAAAGTGGTTCAACTTGAATTGAAACCACAATTCAAGTCTACTCCACTTGATCTTTCATTAACTAAAAGACCTCTTCGATTAAAAGAAAAAAAATTAAGATTTAACCGAGCTCCTGAACTGCCAGTTTTACCACAAGACTTTATAGGCTTCTTGCTAACCTATACCACAACAATTAAATAGGAATCTTGCTAACCTAGAAGAATTACAACAGAGCTCTTCCAAACCTAAAAACCATATTTCTAACACCAGAAATCTAAAAGAAAATAATAGAAATAAAAGTAAGAATACAAAACTAGAGTTGAGATGAAAATCTCAAACAACACTATGTGAATTTCTTCAATTGAGTTCCAAGATCTTTGAATCAGTGAAAACCAGAAAGATAAAGGTAGAAGAGATGATAGAAAGGTTTTTTGCACTTGAATGATGAAGAAAATCAGTGAAAGATCATTTATATAGAAAGGAAGTTGGGTGGTTGCAACTGTTATAACTGTCTGTAATAGAAAAAATTGATTTTTCATTGTTGCATTGATGTGTAATCGATTATAATCTGTTATATAACTAATACATCGATTTAGCATCGATTCAGGAGGATTCCCAACCTTCGGTAAAGCAATTTTTCAAATCTATTCTTCACGCATCGATGTCACATCGATTCAGCATCAATTCATGAAGGTAAAAAAAAATAGTTTTTCACAGCTTTTGCATCAATTACAGCATCAATGCATAAACATTTTGTTTTTTGCTTTCTTCAAGTGGTTTAAAAACTACCTCATTTTGAAAATCATTTTAAGAAAAATAATTGGAGTTAAATTATGAAAAATTCACTTACAAAAGATTTATAAAAATAAAATAAAATTCTAATACTAATGTAGATCTTTTGATCAACCTTTGATGAACTTTGAACCTACACATACTCAACAAACAATTAAAGCTTATAAACATAATATGATATGATCAAAATTGTTTTCATCACAAAAATAAAAGATAGTCTAGCTGACTAGGCTAACAACCTTTAAAAAAAATCTGCTTTAATGCGCATTTTTTGCAAATATAACTGCTGCTTTAATGGACACTTATCTGGGGTTCTGAGTAGGCGCCCATACGGTTGTAGCTCATGACTCATGAGGAATAATATATTAGCTTGCACTATAATATACCCAAAGAATCAAGTTGTCCTTATTTTCTAATGTCGATCTGTAACTCAATAATGCTATTCTTAATTTCATATTTGCAACTGAATTCCATTGATGCATACATTGCTCTATTAGTGGTTGTATCCATGTTCATTTTTTTTATCTTAATCTATCTTCTCTAGCTAAACCACATTCTTAGTCTCCTCAAATCACTATTGAATTATTTCACACAGTTTTTGTGATAATATGCAGTAAGATAAAGCTACCTCAATTGAAACTTGAAACAGTCCTAAGTCAGTAAAATATATTAACAAGTTACATTAGCTCATTTTTTGCATCTTAGATATGTGCCCTATTTTTCTATTTACTGGAAATGTGAAATTCAGAATTGTGTCTTCTTCTACATACCATCTACATGTGAAGCACCAAACTTTAATACCTTTATTAGATATGAGTCACATTTGGTCAAATGTTTAGACCAAATTGAATAGAACTAATTCAGAACATGTTAGAAAAAGGGAAAAAAAATATGCATTATAAGATTTCATGTCTTGTAGACCTACCAAAATCCTAAGTTTTTAGGGTGGGCTTTATTGACAGAACCAAATTTAACCAACAGTTCTTGCTATATCTTTTTCCACTTGTAAGGCTATATCTTCTTTGAATTAGAATATTAAATGATTTTTCTGATGTAGTAATGCTTTCTAGCCCCATAAACCTAACTTTACTGCATGGTCCAAAATTTGTCCATATGCAAGAAAGAGACATTTTTGTCATTGACCTTTGGATATATATTGTGGAATCTTTGATATTCTAGTAAAA